>APFE030599743.1:27693-62910 GCA_000404065.3 Pinus taeda
CCCCAAGGCTCATCCCTCAATTTTCCTATAGTTGATAGAGTTTCTCCTTGAGATTTCAAATTTCCCCCCTGCTCCCCATTTCTCATGCTTAAAACTTTCCCTCAATCTTAATTTATATTTCTTTATAAAGGGAAAGTTTCTTCCCTCCAAAGAAAATCCTAATCCCTTAGCCATAACACACACACACATTTTGACCCTCAATTCAATCACCTCACATTTTAATTAATTATATAATATTGAGATCTTTAGTATTATTGAGTCAGTTTCATGTCCTTTCAATTATAATTATATATATATAATTTTTATTATATATATTATAGTGATTCTTAAATGTTATTTGAGTTGGTCTCACGATTTGCCTTTAAGTGAGACTTTTTTTGGTTTCTGGCAAATGTCTGGCTAGAATTCGGTGAAAAAAATTGTGAACAAATATTGATTTATGTCGTTTACATTCGTTTTTTTTATGAATATATGGATTCAACACCCTTAAAAACCCTTGGGGAAATTATGCTGAGTTCACCCATCAAACTTTTGATATCCATGAATTCCTGTCGGCTTCTAGCCAAATTAGATCGGAAAATAATCATTTCTTTTCAAAAAGTCTCACATATAGACAACATGCATGGTTGGTTGCATGACCTTTCAATTAAATATACATATCTTAGGTGACTTGAACGGTTATTTAAGTCGGTTGAGTGACCCTTCAATTAAATATACGTATATTGGGTCTTTCAAGAGCCCTCAAGTCTTGTCTAAAGTTTTATAAATTAATATTATTTTTTTGAGACCAATCATATTGATTTATTATTTTAATTAATATTTTATTTAAAAAACATTAAATTAATATATTTTATGGTAATTATTTTATAATTAGGGAGGTAATTAATAATTTAATGATTATGTAATCATTTTATATGATTAAATTGGTATGCTTACTAGTGCAATGCATGTGATACATGTGTATGTAACTAGCATACGTAGGCCTTGTATGCATGCTAATAATCATATTTATCAGTAACTCAAGATGGGTCAAGAAATTAATATTCAATTTATATGCATATGAGAGTGTGGTTATTAGAGCAATACCATCTCTATAAACACACATAGGGAATTCAAAATCAAGCCTTAGGAAGTTGTGTTTTCCTTGACAGAATAAGAAATCAACTAAACATTACCAAATAAATTCTAGAATACTATATATCGTAGATGATGGTCAGGAAGGAAAATGTCAACATAAATAGTAAATTATATAATAACACATACAGATGCATTGTCAATCCACAAATCATGATATTGTCTCTTTCTCCTCATATTCAAAAAATATATTAAATTTTCAGAAAATATATATATATATATATAATATATATATTATATATTATATATATATATATATATATAACTATTATATATAATTATTCGTTAGTGAAACATTTATAAGGGGGTTGAACTTCTGATCACTTAGATACATTAGGTCTTGCAACATGCTTTCTATCAATTGTACAACATCCACAACATTTTCTTCATATTTAAAAATATAAATTGTGTGAAATTTATAGCATTAAAATTTATATCTTAAAAAATATAAGAAACCATATATTTTTATCAATACGGAATTGAAAAAGTATCATCATATTGAAATAAATATTTCTATTTTAATTATCGGCATATTAAAATAAAAATAATAAAAAACAAAAAATACAACAAACTATTTAATTTACATAATTATTGAACTCACATAATCATTGTTCTACTTACCTTATTCTAAAAATAAGTAAACAATACCTAATGGTAAAAAATAAACATGATTTCTATGTTCTACTTTTTTCATGGGGAAGGGCATCCCCGTTGAAGAAGCAACATTACACAATATACATTCTGTACAACTTTACAATTGTTGCGTCATGCTGATAGCAACTCAGAATAATCAATATACGCTATTATGTGCATCCGGCATGTAAGAGCGAAATCGAACCAAGGTGGAGAGGGCATTATTGCACCGTCCCAACCACCCGGGACATGTCGCGGATACTTATCTTATTCTAAAACTAAGTAAACCATGGTAAAAAATAAACATGATTTCTATATAGTGTGATTCACTTTTATGGGCATATTAGAACTGTAAAATTGTGGTTCCAATATACCTAAACCGTAAATCTAAGGGTTGTGGTTATATTTAACTTGTTCATGTCGTTACTGATACGAAAGTTGGACCTCTAACGTTAAGATTTCAATCATTATATATATTATATATATTGCCACTTCATAGATGGGAAATAATATTATATATATTATGTTTCAATTTGTTTACATTGTTACTTCATCATTTGGGATTTTTTCATGGATCTAGCTTTATGATTCCATTTCACCAATATTGTTGTTTCATAGTTTTAGGTATAATTTTTATATGTAGTGATTGCGAGCCTAGTTAACAATGGCATGATTGAAACAGGATTATCATGCGCTCAATGCAATGATGAAATGCATGACTTCAATTCCTAAAAATCTTTAGTAAAATGATTTTAAAATGTGTCGTTTTCCCCTACCTATAGGTATCATCTTCAAGTTGGTGGTATCCAATGGGTTCTTTAGGTCAACCCACGAGAACTCTACCCCATGTGACAACATTTATGACTTTAAAGAATTAATGAACAAGGGGATATTCATAGTATTGAGAAAAAATCTCAAATAATCGACACATTTATGACTTACAATAATTAATGGCCAATGTGATGTTAATGATATTCATAAATTTAAGAAAGAACCAAACAATTTCATAAGACAAAAAACAGTACATCTTGGATTGTGAAGTTTTTACAATGTTGTTATGTTTCTTAATTTATGTGACATCATATATGACTTTGAAGAATTAATGACCCATGAGATATAATGATATTTATATTTTCGCATAATCGATTGTCAAGTTTTGATATTGTTATGCTTCATCATTTATGTGTAGCATTTATGACTTTGATCAATTAATGACCAATGAGATATAATATATCGAAATTTACCGAAATGAAAAATAATATATCTTCTCTACATACAAGTAATTTAGTCATTATTGAAGTAAATTAGTTATGGTTAATGGTTGTCTTTACTATGTTGTTATTGTATCTTTCAAAAAGAGTAGGTTATATTGTCATCAGTTTATGGTAAGAAAAATTGCATTTTTTAAATTTTCAATTAATCTAAAAAGAATTAAATTGATTTTTTGGAAATAAAAAATTATTTTTAAAATTTAAATTTTTATTTCGGATGGACTAATATTAAAGAGATGAGTAATTTTAAGAGGTTTTTAAGAGATTTTCAGGAATAAAATTTATTTAAAAAATAAAAAATAAATAAAATTCTCCATAACAAACAAATAGCATTAAAGTACACATATCAAATCTTAATAATTAGCATTGTTATATCAAATTTTAATTTTTATGAATTAATTTTAATAAATTATTTTTCAAAGCATTTATTATTTTTAAATTATGTAATTTCCCTGTCCTTTAACTAATTAATAACCAATAATTATTGCCCGTATGATTATGGAGAGTACTATGAAGGCAGTTGTCTATAATGAGACTTTTTGAAAGTCTTTCCGGCAGGTTTTTCCGGTTAAAATCCGGCAGCAATTTATTGGAATCGCAAGTTTGATAGCTAGTTTCTGCACAATCAAGGGGTCCCAGGGGTTTTTTTAGGGTGCTGAATCCAAATATGCAATTAAAAAACGATTTTAATGGCTAAAAATCAAAATTTAACCTCAATTTCTTCCGCCGGATTCCGTCACTGGAATCTCCAAAAAGTCGCATTATAGACAACTCCACTATGAAGGGTTTTGGCGAAACTTCGACATTTTATTCATCTGAAACTAACTTTCCTTCATGCTCCACATGGCACATGCATTTTATTTTCATCACTCTTAATGCAATTAATGCATTTTAACATGTGATTTAAAGCATTATGTTAGCTAATACCAATTTTGTTTTATGGATGAATAGATTTTATAAGTCTATCGAGAAAAATAATTTCACAGACAAATAATAATGAAAAAAACATTATTTATGTGGTCATGTGAGGGTGTATTCTAAGATATTATAACTTTTAAAAAATTTGATCTTTGCTCATTTTAATAGCAAGTTGAAAAAACCTATAATCTTTATATTGTTTGACTTTGAATTATATCTCAAAATAGTCATTGTCAAATTATTCTTTGCATTTAATTCTCATAGATATCTCTTCATGCATAAATTATGGCAAATCCTATTTCCAACTCCACTGCATTATAAATGCAGTCTGACATGCAAGGGGAATAGGGGTTGCCTTGCATTTATATTTCTCTCAAAGTTGACTTTGGCATGTTAGCAGCAAGGCAACCCCTATTTCCCTTGCATGTCAGACTGCATTTATAATGCAGTGGAGTTGGAAATAGGATTTGCCCATAAATTATAGTGCTTAATGAGCATTGTTGGAGCACTTTGATATAAGAAACACTCCTCCACATTATTTATTTTCTTGGTATGTAGGCCTTTCACTCTTCATATGGGATCTCCATTCCATTTTTCATAGAAGCATGCATTTGGTTTAGTTTAATATTTGGGCATGGTTTATTGTAACGATGCACCCCATATATTTTAGTTGAGTATTACATTTTCTACTAATTACTCTTCATTACATTAATTATTTGATGTATGGGAAACTAGTTTGTATTTGATGTATAGGAAACTAGTTTGTGGTCACATTTATTTCATACACATTTGCCATTTTTTTGAAATTGTATTTGTTTATTTGTTTTTTTGAAATTTTTTATTTTAGGTGAAGTTTTTAAGAATTACATTAAATTTTCATAATTTTATATTTCTATTATTTTATATTTATTTTTGAATTTTTTTCTTGATTTTATTTTATATGTTTTTTATTATTATTTTTTTTTATTTTTTTTTTAATTTGGTTCTTTATGTCCACAAGGTTTTGGATAGATGGTGATCATTGGTTCTATTAAGACACTTCTTGAAGTGAAGTCACTGGTTCAATTCTCGCCCCAATCAGGGTGATATATTGGACATGATGAAGATGTAGTTCGACCAAATTTACAATTTTTTTATTTTTTATTCTTTACATTAATTTATCATGAGTTAACATTATTGACATATAACACGTCTCCAACTCAATTCCCTTTGAATATTCCTATTTTAAGTTTTATTTCTCAAAAATATAACATTCATTCCAAAGCTTGTTTTCAATTTTTATTTATTGAGATCAACATATTTTCGTTATAAAATGGATATTCCATTTTTATATTAGGATAACTTTCTAAATATTGATTGTTAAATTACTAAAATTTAATAAATTATGATTTAAAATAGTTTTCAATTAATTTAATTTTAAATTTATTTTATTAAAAAGTCACAAATGTTAAATATAATTTTAATAGTATTCATAGGACATGAAAAATAAATTATTTTATATCTTATACTTGAGTATAAATGTGATTTAAAATAAATTTAAAAATAATTAATTTTGAATTTATCTATATATTTAAAATATATTTATTTAATCTATTTTTAATAAGAGGCAGGTACTAAGTAGTAACACTACATATTATTCTTGTTTGTCTTAATTTATTCTCAATTTACAACTATTTCCAAGTATAGGGAATAAGGACAACTAGATTCGTTTTCACATATTTATGAGAATTTTTTCTCAAACAATAATCATCCCCTAAAATGTCAACTCACCTTCGTTTTTGGCATAAAATACATATGTGGGATTTTTAGTCATCTTCTCCAACTTATCTCAAGACATTGTATTGATATCACCTAATCAAAATTATTTTAAAATAAGTTATTTTTAAACGAGTGGGAAAACTTTTTATAACTTAGTTGTCAAACAAACAATATGGACAATCACCATTCATTGTTATCCATAAGTGACGTTGACTCATCACTATTATTCAAGGAAAACAACGTCACCTATAATTACTAGTTAGTGGTACAAAAGGGGGAAACTTTTGCTCCTACCCAATGCCCCTAGGTATTGAGTTGTTAACCTATTTCTTTATGTTTGAGAAAGATAGGGTATTATTCAATAAGAAATAGTTTTCGGGAATACTTTGTTTTATGTATACAGTTTTAAAATAATTTAATTATTACCATTTCACTTGCATGTTGAGTTTTTTTTGTATATGTATACTTAACTTACATTACATGGATAGGTTGAATGTAATTATTAAGGTTGTTTATTGACAATTGTATGGAGGAAACCTCTTTTATTTCACAAAGTCACACCAAATATCATTAACAAATTATTATAACTGAAGATAAAGGATTTGTATCATGATTGATATATGGATTTAAGTATAATAAAAAGAGAGTTCATATTAAAAAAAAAAATTGGTTTAGGGTGAATTCCAAAAAAAAAAAAGGTAAATTCATATAAACAAGTTAAAATGTGAATGGGTGGTTTCAAATTTATTGTTTTGGAAACTCATAGTACTTTTTTTCATGATATTTTCTCATGGTATTTAGAAAATTAAAATAAAATAAAAAAAGTATTAATTATTTAACTAATTCTTGTGACGACTTTTTCCATCTAACACATCTCCTTATGAAGGCTTATGATAATTTATAAAAAATAGAAAGCATTGAAAGGAGATGAGATAGTGAAAAATATAATATTTAAAAATTTTAGTGGAATACCAATTAAATGTCATTTGAAGAGTGGAAATTGAATGTCATTTGTGGATTTCCAGTTGAACACCATTTGGGAAGTGACGATTGAATTTCATTCATGGAGTGATGATTAAATATCATTTGAGGACCAAATATTTGACGAGCAGGTCTAGCGAAGTTATATGTCGATAAAATAAAGTTGCAAGTATATCTAAAAAATCAACAAGAAAATATGATTTTGTAGTGATCAAATGGCTTCTGAAAGAGTTATATTCATGTTGGTGCTACAAAAAAAAGAGATTGGTGTATCTTGCTAAGTTGGTGCTTAGTGGTAGCGATTGATGTCTCTAGTAAATTGTTTTCTATGAAGATTGAAAAGAGAAAGTTGGTTCCTACAAATACTTGTAATAGTAGGTTGGTGTATACAAAGAATTATAAAGAATATGTTTGTGGTTTTCTACTGAAATAGTTTCCAAATAAATATCGTGGTTCATTTTCTATAATTGGTCGATATCATATGTGATTGATTTATTATGGTTGATGAATGTTTAAAGAAGTAAAAATTATTTTATATTGATTCACCCTCCCCCACCCACACTCTTAGTATAAGTATCTGCACTACAATTGGTACCAAATCAAGTTCCTTTGGAAGTAGTTTAACAACTGGAAGGTAGATCTTAATATGAATGCACATGGGTAGTCAAGAAGGTTTCTCCACAAAAAAAGCTCCATCATTTGATAGAAAACCTATACATTTTGAATTATAAGGATGTGGCCTTATCTAAAGGCTCTTGGCTTTGATATTTTTAAATATGTTGTGACTAATTATAAGGTTCGAACACCTCCACGAGTGGATTAGGCTAGAAATAATGTTTTGGGAAGTTTTAGTGTCTACAGATAAACGCTTAAAACCCTAGACTAGTAGCTAAGTCTAGAACAACAGTGCAAAGCATTCTCTACTTTTTCTATGACCAACAGATTAAACAAGACGTAAAGAAGCCTACATGTAGCTTTCATTTACTCCTTATCTCCCTTGACCAATTATGTTGCTCCTCTCCATACTTAATATGTTTAAAGAGTACCTGCACACAGACAGAAGACGAAAACCGATCAAAGCATATGATAATGATCTACTGATTAAACATAGCATGGAATCAAGTACATGATACACATATGAAATCATCAACGAATAACACAAGCATATTGAAAAAGATTTGAACACTTTATTAATAAAAGGAAGAGTTACAACCCAATTTGCTTGATTCAGCATCACTCCTCCAGTTCAATCCGATCCTCTCCTCATAACAAGAAAGACATTTTGACATCATTACAATACTTGAAATCAACTCAAGTTTCATACTAATGACATCTCCCTATAATTCAATGATTTCTAGCCCCTAATCTCTTAGATGAGTGGTATTTTTATATGTGAATGAAGGAAGTTATGCCATAAATGGTGATAATGAATGCCCTCCCAAACTTAGGATTTAGTTCCATGGAGGAAAGGATAAAGGGATTGATGTTCCTTAACTCCCTACCTCATCCAAATTCGAGCTCAAAGGAGTAGATAAACCTGGGAAACTTCTAGATGCATCTAATGGATAAGAATATTCCCGAACCCCAATGTAGTTTCGCTCAAATTCGCCTAGTGCAGGCCAAAGAGGGCTCAACTGCGCTACATAGCACCCTATTAGTGTATGGTCTGCATTGCAGCGCACCTTAATGAAGGCCTTCCTGCAGTGATCTTCTTAGAGGCAGTTTTTTGGATGATTTTAGTCATGGAACTTGCTGGGAAGCTAAGCATTTTGATGGTTGACTTCTTTAGGACATGTAACAACTGAATTAGGGTTTGATGGGCCTAATAGTACTAATCTGTTGGTTGGGGTTGATGTGCCCAAATGTATCTGTAACATCTTCCCCCTAAAGCATGAAGTCGAAAATATAAATGTCGAGTGAAATGCTTTACAATGTAGAGAGGAGGTTTCGAAGTGGAAGGTGACCTGCATCAATTACAATCCATATATCATGATAATTTGCTTTTTTTCTCATGAACTTGCTGAGGGAAAGAATACCCATGCTCAGCTTATAAAATTTCATTACATGTACAAATATAGTTGTCTACAGATATAGACCCATGAATGTAAGGCCATTGTACATTTGATTTAGTACTCTTGAAAATATCGCAGCCCGAATGGATGAAACTAGATCCGAGGTCTTCAATCTCATTCAATATTTTGCTCAAGTACAAGTCTAACCATGTGAATAGATGATCTCAAGTCGAACATGGGAGGACATCATCTGATAACCAACCAATGATGTAAGCCGTTAACAGACGCAAGAGGAATCATTGATAATAATAATGACCCTCAAGGTACTACAATACATTTTGCATGGTGTGAATAAATGATTTGATGTCGAACACCATACAAAATCTCTCAGTCGAAGGCCAGTGATGTCAACCTATCGCCAAAAGTGAGAAACCTGCCATTGATGTATGCAAGCCTCAAGGTATTGAAGGGGTGTTTCTAAGTCAACTTCTTGGATGATGTGTTGATGTCGACAAGAAGCGACTTGTCAAAGGAGGGCCTTGATGTATCCCACATCAACAACACAAAATGAGGTAAATGATTTTGGAGATGAAAAATTGATTGAGGATAGAAGGTTCAGGAATGGAAGTCATGGAAATGAAGGTTTACGGTATTGCAAAGGATGAAGTTTGAACTGAATGACTTATCTTGAACATGTCGGCGACACTAAGATGAATTGGTAGCATTGACCCAAAACGAAGTAATGGATGGTATGATAGACCAACGGTGTGATAACCGTCAAGCTAAATGACCCAACCCACATAGTCACAGTGATGAGGTGAAAATGTCATGTTCAACAGCGACTTGCTACCATAAAGTGTTTTCCCCTTTTTCCAATTTTCTCTAGTCATTTCCAACCAGAACTTCTTTATTTTTATCAAGTTTGAGGAGGATAACATATGCTTGTTGTAATTTCACCCTTTGGGTGAATCCATCACTATTTTATGCTTTAACGAGTCTAGTGAAGGTGAAACTCGGTCTTGTCTAGATGGACAAGTTTGTCACTATTTGATGTTTTTAACAAGTTTAACGACAAAGATAACTAGGTCCTTTTCATGTTTAGAGAGTTTGAAAAGGGACGAAAAGGAAACTCCACAAGTTCTTTTTCATAAAATAATCTCTCAAGCCTGAAAAAGCATAAAATAATACAAGAGAGATATCGTTTCCAATCCTTTAACGAGCTGGAAAAGACAAGCACTCAACAATATTTTCATGTTTAGAGAGTCTGAAAAGAGCTTAAAGAGGACTCCAAGGGGTTTGCTTTTTCATTTTTAACAAAGCTCGAAAAAGAGATAAAAGTTTGCTTTGTGGTCAAAGATGTTCAATTTACATTTGAGCACGTCAAATTCTACATTTCAGCTATTAAGCCTGATCAAAACACCATCAAAATAGATTAAAAATACATGTTTCATGGATAAAATGAATAAAAACTAATGTTTACTCGATTCATGTGCAAGAAATAAACATAAAAAAAAGTTTTACCATTTCACATTTACTGTTTGATTTTGGTACTTTGGAGCAATTTTTACTTTGAAGTTCACCAACTGATTGCAGAGGATAGAGCGGACCATCCCTCGTGCCATCTAGACTAGGTAGGACCTATCTTTGTTCTCTTTCATTTCATTCCATTCATTTTCCGTTTCAGGAAACAAATTTGAGTTTTTGAGGCCCCTAGGGTTTCAATTTTGAACTCTAGGATCATCGCACCCTTTCAACATCGAAAGGTGCACTGCATTCCACACACCTAGAAGGTTGCATGCATTGCAATGCACTATCTCTAAGGCAGGGGTGCGCTGGGTGCAAAAACCCAAATTTACTTAGCTATTTTGTCCCAAATTTTGCTCTATTTTTTGCAAGAAATGGATCCTAATTTTTCTAATGGTTGTATTGCAGAAATTCATCAAATCAAAATGGTGATTATATGGAGAGAACGAGAGCATGAAGAACAAGATATGATTGCCCTAAATAATCAGGGTACAGTTGAGGCCCTAAGGAATTGTAGGTTACTCACGTATTTCCGACTATCTAGCATGTGGCAACAAATTAAGCTTTTACAGTTCCTTCTTCGTTCATGGGATCCTACTGATCAAAACTTTCACATTAGGGACAAAGTGATCCCATTTACCATCGACGATATCTAATTTCGGACTGGATTGTCGAGGTTGGCTGCCACCATCTCACTATCTAGATTTGCCAAAGGAGGTGAATCAGTAAGAGACTACATATGACAGTTCTGCCGAGAAGGTGTACAACCTAGCAGAGAAGGAAAGATTAACATCGGGGATGTTAGTGATTTACCATTGAGGATGATCCTATTTACCATTGCCAAATTGGCTAGCAGTGTGGCACTGCACTTGGCAAACAGATCATACATGCAGTATGCTTTAGAGTGTTTAGAGAAAAAAGTGTTCAACTGGTGTGAGGTAGTACCTTCATCCGCGAAAGAACAATTGATCAAGGTGAAAAGAAGAAAGACAAAGAACTTTTTCTATGGGTCGATCCTGATTTATTTCGCCTTGGAAAGAATTCCACTTATGCAGCCACAAATTGTTTCATTGGGTGTATCTGGACCTAGGGATCCATGGATGCAGAGATGGGTAGATCTTATGTCTAGGCATGCTGGTCAGTCATTGATCTCATTTACCCCTGCATTCTTTCAATGGTTTGATCGACAGGATATCGCCATCGCAGAATATCCATATTCAAGAATGGATTTCCATGGTGGTCCAGACTTGATGTTACCAGCTGGAGCATAATGGAGTGTTATAGGTAAATTGTTTGACCAAAGTGTTTTTGATTTTAAAGTTTCTACATTTTTTTTGTGTTTTTTTATTAACTCCAAGGCTAAAGAAAATCATTTTTATGTATGCATATGTTTGACCTGTTCGACCTATGGGGCACCAACGAGTGGTAGGTGGGCCAACACAGAGACGTGTTGAAAGAGCAGTTCTGCGAGACTTATATTTAGCCGAGACATTGGCTAAGCTACAAGACCACATAGAGGGTTTGATCCTAAGCATTCCAGATGTCTGGATCGAGGAGTTTCCTATGCAACTAGAGCGCCACACCATTGGTGTGTCGAGTCATTGGATGAGACTTTTACACATGATAACACAGGCTATGACCTATTACCATGAGCACCACTAGTTTGCATAGATGTTTTCTGCATACATTTTGAGTTTTTGGGTGAGATGACCAATTTTTGTCTTGGACACAAACTGTTTGTAAAAAAATTTTAAACAACTACCTATTTTAATTTTAGAGTTTTATTATGGTTAAGTGATGCAATCCTATTCAACTGATGATGTGAATTGAAAATATTTACTTTACATATGTCGCAAATGTCTATTTAACACATTATTTGCTAGAGAATTAGTTAATGTGTTTAGATTTCTAGAAATATGAAAATATTGAATAAACTCAAAATGCCTTTCCAAAATACGAACTCTAAGGAACATGCGATGAATTGCTAGGTTTCGGATGGTATAAACACCAATAAGTTGTAGCACAACGAGTTTTGAGTCTAGCCTAATGATGATTCAATGTATGCCAAGTGAAATGGCATCAGAGAGAAGTTCAATCAACGCGCTATACTCAACGATGTTGTTCGTCGATTGACTAATACAAATCCCTCTAAAACTCACTAAATCACCACTTAGAGCGAAAATGTCCCATGTTGCAGAGGATAGATTATGCGTGCTATGACTAGCCCCATCAGCAGAACCAACAAATGGTTCTGAAAAGTTCGACATATGTAACAAATGCAAAGTGGATTACTTAACAAAATAAGAACTGTAAAAGAAACACACACACACACATGCAATCAAAGCATATATACAGTGAGTTTTACTACACTTAACTAATCATAGTAATGTTTAAGGTACAGCCCATTTTGGGGGTACGACAATGGAATCCCATCATAGTCCACTAACTCATAGGCACCTTTCATCAAAACACGCTTAACAATATAAGTAACCATCCGAAGTGGTTCAAATTTTCCTACGCCAAGTTTATCATACTCTTGATCATAAAGCAAGACCAGGTCACCTTCTGAGAAGACATGAGGCTTGACATTTTTATCATATTGTGCCTTAATACGTTTCTTGTGCACTTATTTAGCCAACACGGCATCACGACAGGTTTCATCCAAGTGGATTAACTCTAAGAAACACGCTTCTTCTTCAGAAGTGTCAGGTAGCAGGTCAATCGCAAATTTGAGAGACAAGATTTTACATTGGATTGGTAAGGCTGCTTCCAAACCATACACCAATTGAAAGGGTGTAAATCCGGTTGCATTTCTCATCGAGGTTCGATATGTCCATAGAGCCAAGTATAGGATTAAATTCCAATTTCGTTTATGAACTCAAATAATTCTTTACAACATGCGCTTAAGGACTTTGTTGATAGCCTCAACTTGTCCATTAGCTTGTGGGTAGTATAGAGTAGAACTATCATGTGACAATCCTAACTTAGCAGTCAACTCAGCCATCATGTGATTGTGAAAATGTGATCCATGATCTGTAACTATCGCTTGTGGTACACCAAACCTGGCAACCGCATGGTTGAACAAAAATAAGTAGTCGTTTCGCCACTGTTGTTCAATGTTGGCATCGCCTCGACCCATTTGGTAAAATAGTCAACGGTGACTATAATATACCCATGCCCCCCGACCGAGGTGGTGTTACATGTCATAAAGTCAATTCCTCATTTGGCGAATGGGCCAACAACAACGACTAGATGTAGTGGTGCAGGTGGTAATCTGATTTTTCGGTCAAATATCTGGCAAGCATGGCAACTTCTGATAGCAATAATGCAATATTTGAATATGGTTGGCCAGAAGTAACCAACACGGAGAGTTTTTTGCACAGTATTATAACCAGATAAATGTCCACCACAAGTACCTGAATGACATTCATTCAAAGCTTTTTAGGCTTCCTCATGAGTGAGGCACCTACGTAAAATCCTATCGACACCACGACGATAAAGCATATCACCAATGATCAGGTAATCTTTGGCTTGGTATCGAGTACATTGTTGTTTAGAGCAAGTAGTATTAGGCCGAAAAGCTTAGGTCTGGAGATAGACCAGTATGTCTCCATATCATGGATCATTTGACGAGATAAGAAACAAAGACTCATCCAAGATTGATGCTTCTAATGTTAAATCATTAGAGGATGAGGGAAGATCGCAAAGTAACTCAGCGAAGACAAGAGATTTCTTTGATTTAGATTTGATGAACTCCAAATCAAACTCCTGCAAAATAACTATCCATTTTGAATATTTGCCCCCCAGCAATTGACGTGACAAAATGTATGTCATAGGTTTGCAATCCGGTATAATGGTATTTTTACGAAGGAGGATGTAATGATGAAACCTTTGTCCAGCTTGAACAACAGCTAAAGCTAACTTTTCGACATATGAATACCTAATTTATGTTTCGTTGAGATTACGACTCAAGTAATAAATAGGATTTTCAATTCCACTCTCTTCTTGGACTAAAACCATACCAATGGTTGTATCTATAGCGATGATATATAGGTAATAGTCTTTTTGATAGTTTAGGGCATACATTAATGATGCTCTAATAAGGGAATATTTAAGAGTATCAAAGGAAGCTTGCTCAACCTAATCCCAATGGAAGGGTACCCATTTCTTCAATAGATGCATAAAACCTTTAGCCAACTCAGCATATTTTGGAATGAACCTCCTGAGAAAGTTTGCCTTCCCTTGAAGTCTCTGTAACTGTAACAAGTTTGTAGGTGGAGGCAAGTCAAGGATTGCATGAACCTTAATTGGATCGAGTTGAATTCCATCTTTTGAGACTACAAATCTAAGCAATCGACTAAAGCTGACACAGAACACACACATGTGTGTATTGAGTCTTATCTTGTAGTGTCAGCACCATAAAAATATTGCTCTCAAATGTTGCGGGTGATCAGACAACTTTGATGAATGAGCAGGTAAATCATCGAGATAAGGTTGAACAATGTGATTGATGTCATGGAAGGCATAATTCATTGCCCTTTGAAATGTAGCCCCTGCATTCTCCAAACCAAAAGGTAACTTTGGATAGGCAAAATGTGCCCCAAAGACAAATAAAAGTTGTTTTAGATTGGTCATGTGGGCGGATATTGATTTAATTGTAGCCAGAAAATCCATCCATGAATGAGAATATTACACATCCGACACATTCGTTAATAATCTGGTCAATAAAGGGTGTAGGATAATTTCCTTTTGGAAATGCTTGATTTACATCCCTATAGTCGATGCACACTCGAATTGTCCCTTGTTTTTTCATAACTAGAACAATGTTAGATACCCAATCATTAAGAGGTACAGGGAAAATGAAGCTAGCACGCAAAAAAATTTCAACATCTACTTTAATGGCAACAACGTTCTTAGGATGAACAGGTTGAAGCCGTTGTCGTACTGGTTTGCAATCAGGGTAAATTTTAATCTCATGTTCAAAAAATGCTTGAGTCAATTCCTGGCATCTCCTCATAAGATCATGCAAAAATATCTCTAAATTCACGAAACAGAGCATGGTAATTATTAAGTTTCGATGAAGAACAAGATTTGCCGACATGAATGTTTTCTATGATGTTAGGCTTGGTAAAAATGTTTATAGAAATTGTTTCTTCTATGTTTGACAAATTACGCTTAGAATATATAGTATCTACCCTAACAGAATTTGACAAGAAATCAACGCTTGATGGGTGGTTTAGTTTATTTGAATAGTCTTAATTATCATCTGGAAGATGGGAACAATGAAGATAATCTTCCCATGGTTCCTCTCCTATGTTCATTGATTGGATGATTCCTTCATTCGTAGAATGTATACATCAAAAAGGATCTGAAGAGGTACCATATTCTAACGATCTATCTACCCATACAAAAGTTAAGTGTGGATTTGGGTTTGCTGCACAAGCCCAAAAGATTGATTTTTATGATGATTCAATGGGGCTTAATAAAAATACCTCAAGATTACTATCAACTTCAACTTGGTTGGAAATCCTCCTTAAATCAGATGAGGTGGAGGAAATCATGTTGCAAGTCTCTACTCTTGACACTTCCTCCAAATCAGATGGTGACAGGAGGTTAAAAGTGCCCATTAGGGAAGGATATTTAAAGAGACCTACTCCAACACTTTGAAGTGACAACAGGGGTCTGTGTACCAACTGAATGCTTCCTGTAGCCTATGAACTATTGGTAAAGAAGGCTAGCTAATCAATGACTATGATTCCACCCTTAAAAGGGAATGCAATAATATGGAAGTACAAGGAAACCACAGCAACCATAGCATATACCCAAGGCCTTGCTAGTAAAATGTTGTAATCGAGGGGTCCTTCAAGTACCTCAACTTCAACACTAACCATTTCGCCCCCAATTTCGATTTAGAGGTTACTCAAAATCCCACATGGAGTATATGTTCTTACATCAAAAGCTTTCAACGTGGTTGGTGATCATGACAATGGTGGTGAACCAAGTGTTTTCCAGTAGCTCATGGACATAATGCAATCAGATGCCCCCTTGTCAATAATAGTTCGTTGAACATTTTTATTGATAGATTTTACTTGGATTAGGAAAGCTAATTGCGCCAGTAAATGTGGTGAATATCCCGCATGGTTAAAAACTACAAGATTTGAATCCATAGGATCTATTTCACTTATTGTTGACAATAAAGCCTATTTTTGGGAGGGACAGTTTTGCAACACCTCGAGTGTTGACATAGCAGAAGTTGATTGAGCAAGATATTCTACTATGTTATAGTTTTGAGTTGCTCGAGCCTGAGGGTTGAATGTCGATTTGTGCACAACTCCCTTTGCTGGTTTTATTGTTAATTCAGGTACAATGGGTGGAACAATTTCAGATGAAGAATAGGTCGAAGGATTAGGTTGATCAGTGGCATGATTATTCGATGAAGACAGATTTCCATAATCTTTGTTTCTTGTTGACACAAAAACTTTGATTTATGGCTTTATGATAACATGAGTACTTGGGATGTGGAAGCATGGTTTATTGCAACCAAATGTGTCTTTGGGGTTGGAAATAGATCAGTCAACACTGCCAATGTGTTTAAAGTCTTTAAAAGATTAGAGACCTCAGAGCGATGTGGACAATCTCTTGTATAATGCTCATCATTACATATCAAACATGGATAATGAGGTTTCCTTGCCGAAGTAGAGGAATCAGATGATTTCTCTGGAGGGGAATTTTCTTATTTCTTTTTGTTTTTCCCCTTTTTCTTGCCTACTGGTTGCTTTGGATTTTTTCCTTTGTCAGATGACACAACATCAATCTCGGAGGCAAGAGTATTTTCTGATGCATTGGTAGTTTTATTGGAAACAACAAGAGTTTAACCATATGGTCTTCCTGTTGACTATGTGCTTAAAGAACCGATCACACCGTTGTCAGCATGAGAGTCCTTACTCGATTGTGGAGGAGGAGGAACATTGAAAGCTGGTCGAGGTGCATTGGAAATTTTATTATAAAGCGTGCCAGATTGTGTGTAAATCAAATCTAAGTATTGGGCATGAGAAACGACTTGCTCTTCTGTGACAACTCCACCTTTTTCCACATCCTCAGTGATTGATGGAAACAAGGATTTTATGAACCACTCAGCTAAAAGCTGATCGAGAACATATGTCTTAACCATTTGACGATGCCGCCGCCACTCATGTATATAATCTAATATATGGGTAGCAGTAGTCTGTTTAAAGTTGGTTAGGATTTGTTTTCTAGTCTCGTATCTAATAGGTAACTGGAAGTGGGTCAAAAAAGTAGTGGCTAAAGTGGTGAAGTTATCAAAAGCATCTCTTTGTAATTCAATGTACCATTTAGCAACTCGACCAGTAAGTGTTATTTGGAAAAGACGAAGTCTGACTGAATCATCATTTAAAGAGTTTGATGAACACCACAAATGAAAGGTCATAACATGATTAGATGGGTCTTCTCCAGGATTTCCGTTAAACTTCAGAATGTCAAATGGTAACTTATGCGAAATTACCAGCCACCAAGGTGAATATAAGATTGGATCATTAGTGAGTCGATTTAAATATGGTCATTCTAAAGTTGCTACAAATGGAAACTATCGAATCAATTCAGGTTTAACATACCCAAGATATGATGGAATTGCCTGAGCAATAGGTCCTTGCATACTGACATAGGGCATCTACATTTGGTGACCTTGGTATGGTTGTTGAAAAAAACCAGTATAAGGTGGTTGTTGATAACCAGGTTGAATGTGTGGTTGTCCATAACCTGCAAAGCCTTGTTGACCAGGACCTTGGTAGGCTTGAAATTGACCAAAAAAAGGTTGAGCCTATGAAACAAGTCCAAACTAGGGTTGGAATTCTTGGAATTGGGGTTGTTGAAATTGAGGCTGCCACAGTTGTTGAATCAACTGTTATTGTTGTTGGTACAACTGTTGTGGATTTCACGGTTGTTGCTGTCCATAAATGAAAGGTTGGCCAAGTTCTAAATAAACTATACCAGCGTAAGCCTAGGTCAGTCCAAATAATTCTACACTAACCTCATGTTGTTGCTGAACTCTAGAAACAAGTGGCTATTGTACAACAACTTGAGGAATTTGAACTTCTTAACTTGAAACGTGTTATTGCAAGGTAGAAGGATCAGTTTGAATAGGTTGAGATACAACAATTTGAACTTGTGACTGTGGTATAGTAGTAACAGTAGGCGTAGTAGGAATAGCTGACACAGTTTGCATTGGTTGTGTTGGATACACAAGCCTTGTTTAAACTAGCATTGTTGGTTGCCATTGATAAACTCTAATTCCAGGTTGACCTGAATACTATGGGATACTACCATATGGTAGTCCCTCGGAATAAGGAGGATACAGTGAATAAGCATATTTCTCTCCATATGGTAGCAATCCAATATTTAATGGATACATATGTCTTTGTTGACTAGATTGCCCAGCTTGATACTGATATGCAAGATCAAACTGTTGATCTCCCATTAGAGAAGAACCAAGTAAAATTCTGGTTGAGGACATAGGTGATGACCATGGTGTAGAAGCAACCCCTGAGTGGGTTCCAAACAATGATTGGTAACCAACAGAGACAAACAGTTCACCATACAGGTGCGACTCAAGTGTGGTAGAAAACATCGAAGAAGTTACAACAGAAGATTCTATTGTAGTTGCATCAGATGATACAGTATGAGATGTTGATGGTTGTTCAACCATAGTTAACTGACCCAAAAGTTGTCCTAAAAATTCAACGGGTACTTGAAAAGAAGCAGGATCAAATGAAGCAAAGAAATCAGGAGTATTAGGGTAAAGATAAAGCTCAGTTCCAAAGTGAAACGGGGTTCCAGGTGTGGAATCTTCTTCCATTTCCTCCTCAATGGCAATCAAACCTAGTGGAAGAACTTCACTGTCAGGTCCATAAAAAAATTCTAGTGTTGATGAAGTTGAAGTTTCAATAGTTATTGATGTCTGAGGGGTAACCGGTTGATCATCTTTTGGTAAACTAACAACTTCTGAATGTTCAAATTCAAAGTCTAGATGTTTAGGTAAATGAACGACAGTTTCAGTAAGAGGTTCCTGAACAACTTCAGGTTCAAATGTAACATATGTTTGAACTGGAATAGATTCTAGATTAACTTCTGGTTGAACTAATTCAAGTGCAGAAATAATTTCTTGTTGAGCAATTTCAAGTTGAGGATCAACTTGTGGTTGAACAACTTTAGTTACTGTTTCACTAGGATCAGTGCTAATGTCCTCAGGTAATTGTGAAACTTCTTCTTCAGGAATGGATGAACCAGAAATAGTTGGAGTAACTGGAGTCTCTGTATACTGAAATAAATGATTCAGGTAACTCAGATGAAGAACTAGGAGTTATTGATGTACTAGACTTAGTTAAGCAATACCACTTTGCTTGAATTGGTGTCCATGTGGGACGGAAAGGCGGTTTTCTCGCTATTCTTCGTGAACAATAGGGTATGGGTTGATGTTCCTCCATGATTGTTGATTAATTTTATTATCAAAAAAGAAATAAACAAAAAGGGGTATACTAGGAAAAAGGTTTACCAAGCAACTGTGAACTACAGAATACCTCCTAGTGAACCAAGAAGTACGAGCAGGCATGTTGTGTTTGGTGTATCACAGTTTACAAGGTTGCCGAATCAGTTACTTAAGGATGGATAGCAACCTAAAGTTGTCCACCCATATACACCCGAAGGTAGCTGGAGGCCCAGTCCGTATAAGCATTGTCTAATGCAAAACCGCACAGTAAGAGCATTCCCCTATACTTTCTGTACTGTAACATCGCCCTATATACATGAAGGTACGTGGACGAGTTATGATATACTCACATACATTGAATGAGGTATCACACTCGGGATGTATTGCAGACAAGTTAGCAACAACTGCTTTGTTTTACGATGCCAGAACACGTCTCTAGCCTAGAATCTCTAAATGTTTGTGTTAATGACAATGCTCCATTAGGTAAGTTGATGTTTATTTTAAGTTGATATTGGTTAGGAATTTGAATTTTCCTTTCAAGTTCACCACGTGATGTATTATGAAATTCCTAGGAATGCAACTATCATTATAAGCATTCTTTCCATTCAATTTAACAATGAAAATCCTAGCTACTTAGGGATAGAGCAATTAGATTTCTTTTGATCAAAGAGAAAAGAGCACAATCGAAATCAAAATTCCCTACATTATTCCTATCAGCACACACAAACTTTTTCAATGCAACATGCATGTTTTTCTTTTCCATTTCCCTTAATGTGAATGAACAAAAAGGAAAACTAATGCACAATCGATTAAAAAACTCTTTTCATAAAAATGATGATTTTGCGACAATTTCTTTTCAAGGAAAGGATGACTTTACAACACTTTCATTTTCAAATAAATGAGGAATTACGACATTTTCAACGAAAAGACTAATCACATGCACACATCAATCAATTGATCTTTCATGAATGAAGATTTGATGACAATTCAATTTTCGAAGGAAAAGACGATTTTACGACACATTCTTTCACTAAAGATCAATTGATCAAAATACTAACTTTCGGATATAGATTGAAAATGACAAAGTAAATACATAAGAAACATTTATCAATCCTAGTCTAAGTAGGGCCAGGTACGGAGAAGAAAACCTATTTTCAGAGACAAGACACCATTAACATTCAGCAAATCAGTCAAACAGGAGAAAATTGGCAAAAAACTTTAGCTCCTAGATGGGAAACTGACCCTCAAGGGATCAACTCATGCATGAGTGAGAGATAGTGCACCGAAGAGCACTAGATCTATGCAAGAAGTGCATTGCAGTGCATTGTGCCCTTCATTGGGTTGTGCTGGTGATAGTAAGAAATTTTGAAGGCAATTTGACACAGTTTTGGTTCAATTTTCAATGAAATAAGACTGAAATTCAATCAACGACCACAAGTACAGTATGTAAAAATGTTTTAATAGGTTGATAAGCTACTAAGATGGATGATCACTCCCCAGTGGAGTCTCCAATTTGTTTTGGGAAGTTTTAGTGTCTACAGATAAATGCTTAAACCCCTAGACTAGTAGCTAAGTCTAGAACAACAGTGCAAAGCATTCTCTACTTTTTCTATGACCAACAGATTAAATAAGAGGTAAAGAAGCCTACCTATAGCTTTCTCTTACTCCCTGTCTCCCTTGACCAATTATGTCGCTCCTCTTTGTAATTAATCCACTTGAAGAGTACCTGCACACAGACAGAAGACGAAAACCGATCAAAGAATATGATAATGATCTATTGATTAAACCTAGCATGGAATCAAGTACATGATACACATATAAGAGCACAAATGAATAACACAAGCATATGGAAAAATATTTGAACACTTTATTAGTAAAACGAAGAGTTACAACCCAGTTTGCTTGATTCAACATCACTCCTCCAGTTCAATCCCATCCTCTCCTCATAACAAGCAAGACATTTTGACATCATTACAATACTTGAAATCAACTCAAGTCTCATACTAACAGCATCTCCCTATAGTTCAATTATTTCCAACCCTTGATCACTTACATGTGTGGTCTTTTTACAGGTGAATGAAGGAATTTATGCCATAAATGGTGATAATGAATGCCCTCCCAAACTTAGGATTTAGTTACATGGAGGAAGGGATAAAAGGATTGATGTTCCTAAACTCCCTACCTCATACAAATTCGAGCTCAAAGGAGTAGATAAACTTGGGAAACTTCTAGATGCATCCAATGGATAAGAATATTCCCAAACCCCAATGAAATTTCACTCAAATTCGCCCAGCATGGACCAAAGAGGGCTCAGGTGTGCTACATAGCACCCTATCAATGTATGGTCTGCATTGCAGCGCACCCTAATGAAGGCCTGTCTGTGCTGATCTTCTTAGAGGGAGTTTTGTGGATGATTTCAGTCATGGAACTTGTTGGGAAGCTAGGCATTCTAATGGTTGACTTCTTTAAGACATGTAACAACTAAATTAGGGTTTGATGGGCCCTAATAGTACTGATTTGTAGGTTGGGGTTGATGTGCCCAAATGGATCTATAATAAATAAGGTGAGTGAACATAATGTAAAATCCATGGATATTATATTATGTGGTCTATCAGAACCAAATTTTGTTAGGGTGATGAATTGTAAATCAACAAGAAAACAAAATTGGAAAATTTTCAAAGTATCTATGAAGGAAATGAAAAGATAAAGAAGGAAAAGCTCGAAAATCATAGAAGGGAGCTTGAAAGTTTGAAAATCAAAGACTAAGAAAATGTTTTGACCTATATCATTAGTGTAGATGAAATAGTCAAAACCGTTATGGGATTTCATGAAAAAATTGAATAATTAATGATTGTACAAAAGGTGTTAAGGTCACTCCCTTTAAGATTTGATGCCAAAGTTTTCACTATTGAAGAAATGAAGGAACTTGATAAATTGGCAACGTATGAATTGCATGGGA
This sequence comes from Pinus taeda, assembly GCA_000404065.3. NCBI lineage: Eukaryota > Viridiplantae > Streptophyta > Pinopsida > Pinales > Pinaceae > Pinus > Pinus taeda. The sequence goes on from APFE030599743.1 coordinate 50,386, forward strand.
TTTTCATGGCATGTGGAATAAGGACTATGAAAGATAAGCCATAAAGTAAGAAGTAGCCTTCAAATCTTCAAATAAGATGAAGAATAAAGAGAGTGAATAAGGCAATAGCTCCAATGATGAATCAAACACAAATGAAACACATTTTGTGAGAAAAATCAAGAAAGGATATAGTAAATACAAAGCTAAGCTACCTTTTAAATTATTTAACTATGGGAAAATAGAACATTTTCTAGCTAGATGTCCATATGAAAAGGATGGAATTAGCGATGATGAATAAGACAATAACATAAAGAAAAGAAGGAAAACATCATCAACAAAAAATGAATCACAAATAGGACAAGCAAAAGAGAAGAACCCTTATAAGCAAAAGAAAAGTCTCTACACAAAAGGGTCATTGAGTCAAATTAAGAGAGTAGGTAAAGAATCTTCAATAGTGATAGAGAAGAAACACTCTTTATGGAAATCAACACAAAGTTTGATTTCTTGGAAAATGGAGACATGTTAGAAACTAGTATAATGTTCAGAAGGGTGTGAATTAGTATTATGTGAATTTTAACAACCTTTCAGATTATTTATGTTATCACTATTCAATTTCACCACAACACCATAGATGAAAAATCGTACACATATGAGACACAAATTTTTATTTAGAAACCCATAAAGGGAGAAAACCAAAAATCTTGTTTTTATTCTTAATGCCAATGCAAGCTCGAAGCTGCTATTACATCAAATTTATTGGCACCAACTACAAGGAGACACCAATCCCATAATTTATAAGCACTCACTTGTTGGATGCACCAACTTCCACAATTTGTAGGCACCAACCTCTCAAAATTTATAGGAACCAACCTAAAGGAAACACCCATTCCATAATATGCAGACAAAAACCTTATTTTACAAGCATAACCCTTTTTCATTCATTTTCAAAATAAAACCCTCAGGCACATTCTTCTCAACTTAAACTTTAGAATTTCACTACTTTAGCTCTCAGTTAGCTAGATATTCTACAACAATAAGGACAATCTCAAATAAAAAAATTAGAACTTCTCTCATCTCTGTAATTCTTGTACTCAACTTATCATTGTTAGTCACATAATTCTACACTCACGTTGTTCACATAAATTGGTTCTATGTTGTTTTCACATCACACAACAATTTTAGTTTTGTTATTCACATGTTTCACAGCCTGAATCCTACTTTCCTTGAACTCTTAATTCCTCATATGTTCATTCCTTATTAGAAAAACTAATCTTATTGCATTTTTTTTCTTCTTCTTTCATACGTTTGGTCCTTCAATTACCATGGGTATACAACAATGACATTTACCCATGGAATGTTATTTGACTGTATCAGTAACCAAAGCTATTTGATTTTATCAAAAATTTACATCCTATTACAACTGAATTCATCATTGGTGCAAGCATTCTATGGTTCCTTTACTTTGATTCATGTCTTCATATGTTCACTGGCCAAAGCTTGGGCCTAAAATCCATAGGTACTTATCAATTTTTTATAGTATCGAGATTTTGTCCATGTACTACCACAAAATGATGGTTGATGGCCAATAGGTGAATAGGCCCTCAAGTGATTACTCCTTATCCCAATATGACCAAGGGTCATTACTAAGGGCTTCTTCTTCATCAGGTTTCTTTCTTTGCTGCTAATCGAAATTTTTCATACCCACTTCATTAGCTATGGTAGAGTGATTTGCACATATTACATCAGTGCTGAAAGGTACTTGGGATCACTTGAAAGTAAACCTCTAATTAACCATGTTGAGGAGCTTTCAACGGGATCAAGCTTTGTTACTCTTCCCTTACGTGTATGTCTGATATACAACTGTCCCCCCAAGTAGAATTGTTATAGTTGGTAACCTTAGTGACCATAATCCTAGGGCTATTACCCAAGGTGACGACATAGGGAAGGCCATGTTGTACTTGGAACAAACACTAACTAGAATCACTTGGATGTTTTGGAGGGTAATATTCGCTCGAGATGGAATAAGTGAAGTTACTTTCACTAGATCATTTCATTAATCAGGTTGTTAGTGTAACTGCTTCCACTCGCTCATATCTAAAGCCACTTTTCACTTTAATTTTTGTGATTTTATATTTCATCACCAACAAGTGATTTCATTGTGAAAATCTTGTTTGTATAGTTTGGATCCTTGGATTTGTTAGCATGTGCTAATTGATTGTTTTTACTTTCTAATGACCTTAGGATTGGTTTGTGAATTTTGTTTAAATTTTGTGATAAATTTTAATCCTCGTTGAACTACCAAGACAATCACGTAGATTGCGAGGTCAACCTCTTGAATACACACCAAGTCAGTTAGAAAAGAAAAAAAGGAAAGGTCAAAGTCAATAGGATCAGGAGCCTTAGATGAACCTAAAACATCAACAATTTTTCAATCTAGGATAGTAGAAGCCGAATTGAATCCAAGATATGAAGTAGAATCAATCTTAGTTCACTTTGGTCCAGAGATTAGTGAATTAGTTCATACAGGATCTAACACTAGCGAAGTTTAGGACACTGAACTTACCGAAACAGACATAGAACATCCTAAGTCTGAGCTTTCTCATTCTTAATCACCTTCAGTTGTTTTAGCTCCTACTCCTGAGCCACCTTCACCTCAAAGGAAGTTGATAGTAACAAATGAAATACCTCCTAGGTTAATTAGCATTGAAGATGTTACCGAAGAAATAGAGAAACCTCTTCTCCATTTAACGGTACTAAAACTTTTGACCCTAGAGTTCCTTTCTCTCCTTTCTGACCTGACCTCTAGTATTCTATAACTTTGAGTTTTTAAGGTCAGAATTTGTTACCACCACACATCCAATTTTATTCACCACATGTAACTATGTCGGAAATCTCGATTGGGAGTGAACGTATTGATTCATATATGTTTACCAGCTCCCCAGAATCACTATTGTATGGTGGTACATTAGTTCCTCCTAGATACCAGTCCCTTATTGGGACTTTTTTACGAGTTTATTCTTCTCCACAACCTTCCACTTGGTCATCTAGTTTATCTACATCTACTGATCATAGCATGACTTCCATGCCTGAATAATTTACAACATCATATCAACATATTCACATGGCTTCTGGTAGTTCAAGTAACTCCAACTGGTGTTTATTACCATCCTAGGGTGCAACCACCTTATCCTCTACCTAGAGGAAAACCTATTACGGGGGGTCGACCTTTTATCGGAACCTATGGTCAGATACCTCAACCCAGTTTAGGTCAACCTGTTGTAAATCAGCCTTTACTTGGTACTCCTTATACTAGGATGAACATAATTTGGAATCTTTCCTTTAATCAAAAATATGGTCCAGGTGCTCCACAAGTGCCTATTTATCAACCTGTTCAGCCTACTGGAAAAGCTATACCCAATATGCATGTTCTAGGCGTTGTTGTACCTATCCTGTAGCGTGTTTAGGGAATTCCTCAAACATTTGTCTGACAACCCATCCAAGGAATTCCTCAAAAACCTATTCAACAATCGATTCAATTACTTGTTCAAAGTTTTCCACCGACCCATGTTCAAATAAATGCTTCACAACTAGTTCCAAGTTCTCCTCAATAACCTATTTTAGGGGTATCACAAATGACCATTCCAGTAACCCCTCAAATATATGTTCATCAAACTACTCAGGTAACCTCACAAGCTTCTACTTGTCAAACTATTCCTACTGTCCAATCTATACCACAGATTCCTATTGGGAAACCTATTGTCGAAACAATGAAAACACATTTTCAAGGTCAAGCTTTCAAAAGCCCGTATTTTCAAGGCTAAGATTACTAGGTTCCACCTTTTCAACGACAAGTTTTTCAAGGTCCACATTTCCAACACCAAACTTTACAAAACCAGCCTTTTCAAGGCCAATTCATTCAAAGCCAACATGTTCAAAGTAAATTTGTTCAAGATCAACCTTTGTAATCACAACTTGTTCAGCGGCAATATTACTTCAATCAAATGGGTCAAGCCCAACCTTTCCAAATTCAACAGTATCCCAGTCATACTTATCAAGTCCCTATTCAACCTCAACCTAGTATGGTTCACCCTATTTACCCTAATGGAATTCCAATTCCAAATGCTCAGGCTATTACAGGATATCCTAGATATCTGCCTCTAAGGGTTGTTCTTAGCCTGCAATATTATCAAACTTTTCCACAAAATCCTAGCCAACAATTACCATTTATTGCAACACTAGATCTACCATATCTATCCTGATTAACTAATGATCCTATTTACTATTAACTTTTGTGGTTGATGATTCCTATCAAGTTACCAAGTGACATACCTAAATTCAATGGTAAATGAAGAAAGGATCCATCCAATCATGTAATCACATATCATCTCTAGTTTGCATCGAATCCTTTGATTGATTATTTCATTCTTCTACCCATTTTGCAATGAACTTTAACCAGTTCGAAAATTAAATGGTACATTAAGCTACCACGTGCCTCTTTCCATAACATCAACTCTTTCGCAATAATATTTTTAACCCGTTTTCATCTACCAATCCATTATGATACTAGTGTCGAACTATTGACTTCTCTAAAACAATCAAAGTCAACTCACATCTTTGATCACATCCATGAATGTAGACGTAGATGTCACCTAGTCAAATTTTTCATTCCAGATCAAATTTTAGTTGAATGGTTTACAAAGTCACTTCTTCCTATTATCACTGAAGATGATTCCAAGGGAGGTGTTGTCACGAAAGAGCAAGTAATTGCTCGTGCCCAATACTTAGAGTTAGTCTAGACTCAATATGGCACTTTATACGAAAAATACCAAATCTACCTCACCCAACGAGTGATCCCATTATTACATCTCCTACATGATTAGGATCTAATGCCGTTGATGGTATTATAGGTTTTATTAGCCAACAGTCTAAGGGAAAAAAGGAAATTTCTAAAAATACTTTGGCCATACAAGATATGTGTTCATTCCTCTAGAAACTATTTCTGAGATCAACATTGTAGAATCATCTACTGGCAAGATGAAAACAACCGGAAATAATAAAAAGGGGAAAGGTAAATCGAAACAAAATGCTTCTCAAAAAGAGAAACCTACTAAAGTTGAGCCTAATTACGAAAAATGAAAACCTCGCTATCCTTGCCTTATTTGCAATGAGGATCACTATATGAAGGAATGCTGACATCAAGCAGACGTTTTGAAATTCATTAAAGGTTCTCCAACTCCCGTTATTTTGAACGATCCATTTCCCTCTCAAGACAGCAAGATAGATTCTCATAACAAATCTCCCTCTTCCACATCACAAGATATCCTGATGATGTCTTCACAAGAAGTTTTGGTAGCTCCAAGGTCCAAATATTACTGGTCTAAGCATCCTGTCGAAAATGGAAATGAAGATAATTCATCTGGCCAATTCTCCAATTCAATTCCTCCTTATCTTTTTGAACCATTACAAATTAAGAATCCAAATCCTGATATGATGATCCGGCCACCTCCCAAGGGTGTGCTTCAGAAATCAGCTTTCAACCCGAACACTAGAGCTACGCAAAATTATAACATTGTTGACGACATGGTTATGTCTCCTTCCACAATTTCAGCTATGGAAGTGTTGCAAACATGACTGGCACAATCAAATATTTTATTGTCATCTATAGGATTTATTGATCCATAGGATTCTAACTTAATTGTCTTTGATCTTGAGAGTTGTATCTCGAGACTCCCTCATCAACTGGAAATTCAGATTTCATTTTTTGTTAAAACTACATGATTATTTCATATAGTTATTGATGAAGGATATTCTATGTGCATTATGTCGATTTCTTGTCAGAAAGATTTATGTTCTAAAACTATTAATCAATCTGCTACCACTCTAAAATCCTTTGATGGAAGAGGTTTTCATCCATATGGGATCCTGAATGATCTACCCATAGAACTAGAGGAAAAAATTGTTGTAATCGAAGTTGAGGTAATGGATGCTCATCTTGATTACAACATTTTTCTTCATCAATGTTGGACATATGCTATGTCAGCAGTGGTATCATTGTTGTTTCAAATGATAAAATTTCCTCATAAGGGAAAAATTGTCAAAATAGACTAGTTGTCTTACTACACTTCAGACCTTAACTCTATTGGTAGCATACCTTTTGTTAGAAAAATGAATTCTCCTTATGAATATATTGGTGTTGGTTTACTCAAAGACTAATCATTGATGGGAACATTTGTGATGACTCCACTGAATCTTCCTTCTAATTTTTCTGAGGTAAACATGATTACATCAAGCACTATACAATCACCTGATCCATGGATAATTCCTTTAGAATCTGAGTTATCCTCTTATGGAAGTGAGATTCCTTACAACCCTTTTGAATTGGCTTATCAGGTAGTACAATCGCTTTCCGACCCAACATCTGCCAATATTGATTGAGTGAGTACAGTCATTCCCTGGTCCTTTCGATTATACATTTCTAACTGACGAGAGTATCATGGAAGTTATGAATTCGGATAAAATGCCATGGAACAATCACCATCATCGTTAATCTTCTCTACCTAGCTTTGAGAAAATTGAGAATGATTTTTTGAATATGTTTTCACCATAGATAGTAAACAGTCCAAAATCACCCATTTCAGTATTTCAATTTGAATTTGAAAGGAATTTCGGGAATATATATGTGACCATCGCCATTTACATCTTGGTTAAAACAAGGATTGTTGAAAATATTCACATAGGTGCCTCGGGCTTAATCGAATAAATTTGAACGTATAAGGACCTTTTTCAAGAATTTCGTGACATTTTTTCCTGGTCCTATGAGGAAATGCCAGGAATTGACCCAAACATTGTTATACATGAAATCAAGGCTTAGCCGAATGCCAACCCTGTCAAACAACGATTGCATCCAGTGCATCCAAGAAAATCTTCTATGATTAAAGATGACGTAAAGAAACTGCTCAAAGCAGGATTCATCTACTTGATTCCCCTAACTGTTTGGGTATCCAATATCGTGCCTATTAACAAGAAACAGGGAACCATTAGAGTATGTGTCGACTATAGGGATATCAATAAGGCTTGTCCAAGAGAAAAATATCGTACTCCCTATATCGATAAAATCATTGATGAATGTGCTGGAAATGAAATATTTTCATTTATGGATGGATTTTTCGGCTACAATTAAATCCACATACTCCCAGTTGATCAAAATAAAACCACATTCATTTTCCCATGGGGGACCTTTGACTATCAAAAAATCCCATTTGGTTTAAATAATGCAGGTGCAAATTTGTAATGGACTATGTCATATGCTTTTCACAATATCAAGCATATTGTGCAACCTTATTTGGATGACTTTCTAGCTAATTCACTGAGAGAGGAAGACCATACAATGCATTCGAGAGTGATTTTTGTCATATTTCATCATAAAATATTCACTCGAATCCACATAAATGTGTTTTATATGTGAAATTTGGTCAATTTCTAGGGTTTCTCGTGTTAAAGGAAGGCATTTGTGTTGATCCATTGAAGGTTGAGGCTATCTTGAATTTACCTCCTCATTCCAATCTAAACCAATTCCAAAGTTTTCAAGGGAAAGAAAAATTTCTACATCGAATTATCCAGAACAATGACGAGTTAACTAAAGGTTTTACTCAAATTTTGAAAAATAGCATCCCATTTACCTGGGATGAAGTGGCTCTAAAATCCTTTGATGCACTTAAATATGCATTGATCCATAGATCGTTGTTTCATCCTCCTCATTATCACCAAGATTACTTTTTATACTTGGCAGTGTCTGACACCACCACTGGTATGGACCTAGTTCAAGAAGACAAGTTGAGCAAAGAGCAAGTGTGTTGGCTTGTGAGGGCTAACCCAGGTTCAACGTTATTTAGCCAAACAAATTCCTACATTATTTTCCCTTTCAACATTAGCCCATGGAGCGTAGAATGAAGTCTCACCTGAATCAGTATGGGGGGATGGTGGAACCAAGTTTCTACACCCTTGAGATGGTTGTGATGTTGGTTTTATTTCAGCTATACCTACCTGCGTGTAGGTTGCTTAGCTCTTTGTTCCACCCTTCAGTAACTTTGCGAAAGGATACAATCGGCTTTCACACAGCCCTAACCAGGTGTTGATATAATTTCGTGCTGCTAGGGCAGTGAACTATGATATTTCCCAAACCAGACTAAGTGTCATAATTATCTTATTAACATATCTTAGTTAGCTTCATGTAAATGGATGTTCTTACATGCGTTCACTTAACCAATATATTTACATACATTCGTGCATCATATAAGTATTATAAGTAAAATTCATACCCAATATAACAGATGCATAAACAGGAAGTAAAGACATATAATTTGTAGAATACTTCTCTTTATTGATATTTCTGACTAATTACAGACTCGACCCGCCCTACGCACTCAGCTGCAAGGGTCTACACACTCAGTTGTGGGCTTCTAGGCCTCTGCGCACTCAGTTGTAGAGCCTCTACCTATGCTATGACCCAAAAATTAGACTTCCACTTCAGAGCTATCTCTCATACATGTTTGATGTTACTACCTTTTTTTCTAACTACTTAGATCTTAGCTCTATTTATACAATCCATAGTCCACGGACCGTGGGTAGATCTTCTACAGCTGACATTACATTTCCAAAATAAGGTTAAACAACATTATGACTCTTTAACAACTACGTGCTCTGAGACCGCAAAATGCAGAATCTTTACATTTGGATTACAAAATTGGACCAAAATATGGGCTTTAAGCCCCAAAACTACCCTTGGGGGATCCCACGCCAAAGGCCCCCAACACAAACAATGTGACTTGCCCTCGAGTCACTTTGTAGGTGCTGAGATCTTAGCGTGAAGACATCCCAACTTTGTTTGGATCACTGCAACTTTAGCAGTGCATTGAGCGGCCTCCTGCTTGACTTCTTCCACCCGCTGCTTGGTGACTATTGTTGAACTGCTGCCCTCAATATTTTACTGAGCTGCCTATAGTTTTGCGAGCTTACCTTCAATGGAGACTGTGATCACGTAAGCCTTGTCTATCCATGGTTGTAGGCACACTTTTAAGACTACTTCTTTATGTCGAGCGTTATCCACCTGTTCCTTGAGCGCCTTTGCCTCCTACATTCGTGTGAGCCTCTATGTAAGGGCAACCATCTACGCGGTCCCTTTTACCTCGTCATACCTCTGTTTTAGCTCACACGCCTCTCTCTCTAGGCACTCTACATTCGGGTCCTCCTGCAGGGTGGTTAGGACCTCGAATGACTGTTCAGAAAACTGCATGCAGTCTACCACTGCACTGTCAACCATCATTATTTTTGTTGTAACAACGGTGGTACATTGTTCCCAGACTTTCAGCGGAGTTGAAGGCTACGCCTTCAACTATAGTTCTACTATCTACAGGTTCAGCTCTAGCTGAACCCTAGCCAACTCTAGTCGAGCGTCGTGCACCCCTGTGGCTAACTTGTGAATGCATGCCTACACTCGTTCTTCTGCCTGAATGTCCAACTCCAATACCATATGACAAGCTTCCTCCATTACCTCGTTGCATGGCAGGCCGAACTGCTTGATGTTGATGCACTTCTCGCTCATCACGTGTAGAGCGCGGCTCTCCCAAGCCTTGAGTTTTGCGGTGACTCCATCCTATAAGAGGTAGATCATCTCCCGAGGGAGCACATCCATGTTCAATCCTACCCCTTTCAAAATGTTAATCACGGACCTATCGGCCTCCTTCTCTATAGTAAGTGCCCCATCTGGTAGCACTATCCATTTGGTCACCCTTGTGCGCAACATCTCCTTGGCAGTTGAAGCACTAATCGTGAGGCTGGTGGACATTGTGCCAACCTATGGAGTGCGTACCTACAACTCCTGCAACTCTATCTAGAGAGCCCCCAATACCAACTGTTGTTGTTCTTCGAACTGCTGGAGGGCCTCCGCAGTGACATCCTCACCATTTCACCGATATTATGCAATTCCCCCTCAATTAGGGTGATTGGGTTGAAAGATGTCTTTGATGCCTTTGTTTTCTTTCATGGAACTACCTACTCTTGTGGTCATGGATGCTTGATTTGGGTGGATGTCGTTTGCAGGTCTGCACCACCTTGTTCTGTCTTTGCTTCTGCCTCAGTTCCGAGCGAAGGTAACTTCTATCCTTCACTCTCTTCTCCTCCTATTTTTTGATATTCTGCCAGTTTCGTGACGTTGTGTGCTGCCTGGTCCTTAGCCTTTGCTTCTTCCTTCTACGCTTCTCCGCCAATTGCGCCCTTCGAAGCTTTGTCTCTTCCTTCTTATGCTGCGCAGTGTACTTGTATGTTTCCACTGCGGAGCTAACTAGAGTGTGCCACTCGAGTGGCCAAGACTCAAGGACTGCAAAAATCACATCATCAGTCACCAAGTACGGTAGGTTATGCCATGTCTTTGCAGGGTCCTTTCGCGCCCTGATAAAAACATGGTGGAAAGCTTCTTTGAACTCTGCAAATATCTACAAACTGGCGTATACTGTGGGCGACAACCGTGGCTTGCGATTGATCCCCATCTAGATATTCATCTCCATTAAGACCCAAAAGATCTTACTTTCTTTTATTCATTGTTCATCCTTGGTCGCCCACAGTGAAGCATACTTCGCTGCCTCTTGAAAGTTTGATGCAAGCAAATGGAATTGGCTATCTTCGCGCATCTCCCATGCGACCAATACGATTGACAATAGGAGCCACGCGTAGTGAAATGTTTTGCCCTGCTCTTGTGCCTCGTGACAATTCACAAGGAACTCACCACATAGATAGTTTTCCCAGTTGAACTGGACTCCTTCTGCGCATTAGGTCACTATTGCAATCACAGGCGCAGGCACCTCATCCATGCGGCACTTTCGCATCACTTTCCCTGCTAGTATTTGTGTCGTGACCTTAACTGCAGGGTTGTTAATGCTGGAGATGGCATATCCTCACTTGTTCTTCTCCAACTTGAACTTCTTCTTCATCGCTTCTGTGAGGGCCAACTTGCCACCTTTTCTTTTTGATATATTGGTTAGATCCTCCCCTAAGTAAGGCAGCCATGTGATTCGATGATTCAAGTGGTCTGTGATGGGAATGGGCTCCTCTAGCCACAAACACCCATCATGCACCAAGCAGAGCGACTACCTGATGATGAAGATGGTCACTAGGGTGCGGTGGTAATGTGGCACCCAGAGAAAGTTTAGCAACCCGGCTTTCTCTACACCCTTGAGCCATTTGTGTAGCTCCAATTAATTCATTCCAGCCATCACGTAAATCCACTAGTGCATTAGCTGCTCCGTTGCTAAATGCGGGAATTTCTCATGATCCACGAAGTCCCAATCTTCAAACTTTAGGACAGGAACTCACCTAAGTGTATCCCCTCAAAAACAATATCATTTGGGAGCAATGGGGTTTGCAGGGAGCTCTTTCTCTCGTCTATGTCCTTTGGCACCTTGGCTTTGCCCTTACACTAAGGAACATATTCTGGTAGCCTGGTAATAGGGTCCACACCTTGGGTTTCAACTTCCATTTACTCATCCTCCTCATCCACAAGGATTTCTTCAGATTCCTCCTTAGTGGCCTCCATATTAATGGCCTTCCCCTTTTCCTGCAAGTTGAGCTTGGTCCTCTATGGGTTTCGTGGTGAGACGTGCATCAGTATCATAGCCTACTTATCCTTCTTAGGTCTTGGTGTTCTGGGTGATTTAGGGACCTTAGCTATTATTCTGGTGCTCTATGGGGCTTCTACTGCCACAATTTCCCACGCGGCTTCCTCAACTGTCACTAATCCTGTGTCCATGGCTTTTGCAGGTGCTGATATAACACTATTCCACAATTCTTGCAGTGTCTCTTGTAATTGCTCAAATAATGAATTTGCTTTCAGAGTCTCAAATAGGTCTCGGTTCATGTATACTTGAGTGCACAACAAATTAGTTCTCAAATTGCCAAGTGTTTTTTGCTGGAAAACCACTTGTAATTTATAGGGCCTTCCGAATTTGAATTCAACCATTCTTCCCATAAATTCTAGATTGGTGGTAGATTTTCAAGAATCTAGCCCATAAATATCACCTTAAATGCCTGTCGCCTACTCCATTTGGCCTCAAACCGACCATCAAATCATGAATAGTGACTTTAACTATCACTTTCTCTTGGGTTGTGTTATATTCTTTCCATGACTAACCTACATAGTGAACCGGGGGGTTAGAGGGGGGGTGGATCCCCCCCTTCGTTACGCCGATTGTGCAGCGGGGGGGTCACAGGGGAGACGGCAAGCCCCCTTGTCCAGGGGGTTTGAGGGGGGCGGGTGGCCCCCCTCTACGGGGTTCGGGGCAGCGCCCAGAGAAATTTTTTTTTGGACCCTATATTAGGTTGGGCAAACCTACCTATGGTTATCGGTCCATGGTTTTGGACGCAATGGTTTTCGGTTCATGGTATTGGATGCTTTAGCATGTATAAATATGTATTGTGACATTGAAAGGAAAATAATGAAAAATCAAGCTGGTAGTCTCAGTTTTGAGATCCAGTGGGAAATATCTGTGTATATGT
>APFE030599743.1:69563-104412 GCA_000404065.3 Pinus taeda
TTTTCAGTCCATGGTATTGGATGCTTCGGCATGTATAAATATGTATTGTAACATTGAAAGGAAAATAATGAAAAATCAAGCTAGTACTCTCGGTTTTGAGATCCAGTGGGAAATCTCTGTGTATATGTGTTTTTTGTGTTATGCTCTCGCATTTTTATTTTTCCTGTGATTTAGAATTCGTATGCAGGTAATTTCTGTATGGGGTTAAAACCTACAGTTTCCAGTGGACCTACACACTAGCGTAGCTGTCTTCGCATTGTCGCGGACCCTATGACACTTCGTTGATTTAAGCATTCCTGACATTGCATAGATCCCCAACTCGAGCAGTGTAGTTTATAGTCCTATGCCTCCTTTCAGCTACCTGAAGTGCTAAGACTGTGCTTCTATTGGTTAGTTAGATTGTTGGGCCACTTGTGTATGGCTTCAAATGACTGCCATTCACTTTTCTTGGGAAGGGATCTCCATTCAACTTAACCAACTGGATTGTGCCACCATCGGTAATCTCCTTAATAACATACAACCCTAGCTAATGAATTCTGAGTTTCCATGGAAATTTATCAAACTTACTATCATACAATAGTACCAAGTCATTCACCTTAAATGTGCATAAGTTAATATGACGATCATGCCATGCTTTTTCACGTTTCTTTTGGACTTGTTGATGAAATCTAATCTCTCTTCCTCCATCTCATCCAACTGCGCGAGCCTCTCTTCCAAGGCTCTATGATCCGTCATACTTGTGAGTTCTATTATGTATAGACTAGGTACGATGTATTCCATAGGCATCACCGCTTCAACCCCATATACTAGCCTAAACGGTGTCTGTCCCGTTAACGTCTTGCATGTTGTCCTATAAGCCCATAATATTGCAGGTATGCATAGGTCCCAATCACTTTGTTCAGCATTGCATACCTTGGTCAATGCATATTTAGGCACTTTGTTAAAGGCCTCCACTGTTCCGTTAGCTTGTGGGTGATAAGGTGTGCTCTTTTGTTGATACACCTGAAATTCCTCTGTTAGTGCATTGATTGTCTCATTCAGAAAGTGTGTACCATGATCACTCATCAAGATCGTTGGACATCCAAATCATGTCAGTACATGCTCAAATAGAAACTTTGCGGTAGTAGCGCCCATGCAATCCTTCACCGGCTACGCTTCTGCCCAACGAGTCAAGTACTATATTGCAGTGATAATGTACCTTGTGCCTCTCTTTCCTTGGGGCTGAATAGGTCCTACAAAATCTATTTCCCACTTTTCGAAGGGTTGCAACATTACTTGTGGATTCAAAGGAATTTCATCCCTCCACGATGGCCTGTCTATCCACTGACGTACATCACACACCTTGCAATATGCTTTTGAATCATGTTGAAGGGTTGGCCACCATAACCCGGTGCGTAGAATCTTCTGCGTGATTTCTCTTCTCGCACAATGTCCTCCTGTGGTGCCCCCATGACCGTTTGTGAGGATTCTACTTCGTTTAAACTTGGGTGCATACCTTCGCAATATTTCATCATTCCCCATATTTTTTAGATGCCCAATAATGACAGAGAAGTCTGCCACGTGCGCCACTAATTCCTTCTTTTGCTAGGCAGAGTATCCTTCTGGTGCAGTTCCAGTTGTTAGAAAGTGTATTATATCCTCGAAATGTCCATTTGCGACACGCACAATAAAGAGTTGCGCATCAAGTAATCCTTCCTCCAAACTAGTAGGTTCCTCCCCTGTCTCAATGTGCGATAGGTGGTCAGGTCTCGTGTTCAATTATTCAGTATTTACAACTTCAAAATTGTATTCTTGGAACAATAAAAGCCATCTGCAAATTGCCCCCCCAACACAGGCTTATTGGCCAGGTACTTCAGCGCAGAGTGGTTCGTATATATCTTAAAGTGTCCTCCTAACAAGTAGTGTCGATACTTATAGAGCGCATACACCATAGCTAGCCCTTCGCGCTCAATGGTGGAATAGTTATTCTCCTCTTTGGATAATCTGTGGCTTGCGAATGTGATAGGGTGGTCCAAGACTTCTCTACCATCTTGTGTTAGTACTTTCCCCAGCGCTATACATGATGCATCGACATGTCCATGAAACTCTTTATTCCAATTCGGGAACACTAGAATCGGCGTGGTAACCATCTTTTCTTTCAATATATCCAAGCTTTTCTTATAATCATCGTTCTAGCAGAACGTGACATCCTTCTTCAACAATTTTTCCATTGGCACGGTGATCTAGGCATAGCCCTTGATAAACTTCTTGTAGTATCATGTATGTCCTAGAGTAGCAAAAAACTGTTTCACGCTCCTCGGCGCTTCCAAGTTGAGGTTGAGCGTGATCTGGTATCTTTGACAGGTATCCAACATTAAGCGTAAGCTTGCTACATGGAAACCAATCCAAATATAGTCCATAAATCAAAATAGACCTCCAATAACTTATGAATAAATTCCCTGAATGCCGCAACAACCACACATGAAAAGATAGCAGGTGCATTCTTCAATCCAAATGGAATTACAGTATATTGAAAGCAACACCACTCATTCACAAAGGTTATCTTACTCCTATCCTCCAACGTGATTTTGATTTGGTGGTACCCAAAGAACCAATCAGTGAAAGAATATGCTTCCTAATCACCTACATTGTCCAACACTTCATCCGTGAACGAAGTTGGGAAAGGATCATGCACACAAGCATCATTCAGTTTTCTGAGATCCACACATATCCTTATCTCATCCTTCTGCTTCTGATCTTGCACCACCATTGGGCTTACCAAATCAGATTCCTCCATAGGCTCAATGATGCCTACTACTATCATTTTGTCTAGCTCTAAGCAAACCTTCTCTTTGTATTTCGGGTTTAGGCGGTAAGGCCTTTGCTTGACTGGCTTGGCATCAGGCTTTAACATGATCTTCATCACTCCTAGATCTCTAATTATACCTTTCAAATTCAAAAACTTGGTCGGGAATAAGTCCTGAGATTCGCCGAGTAATTTAGCGACCTTATCCACCATCACATCATCCCAGTAGTCTCCAATATTTGTGAATTTTGGTTCTGCCTTCATACCAATGTTCACCTATTTAATTTTCACAGGTGCGGTTATATTAGGGTTCTCAATCTGTTGTCCTTGAACCTCACAATGGCCTTCTATTTCTAGAAAGTTAATATTCCTCAGATCCTCATCCTCCTCTTCAGCAATTACATTCCAACGCTCGAGTCAACTGAGTAGCCCATTCAAGCTAAATCAATTCTAAAGGATCCCGTGGTATTCTAAAGATGGCTACTTTCACCTCTTGTAGTGCTTCATCAATACTGTCAAATCCATCCTCAAAACTGAATGTCATCATGAATCCTTCATGCAGGATATCCCATTCACCTATCTCATGGGGGAGCTCTATTTCTATATACCAATTCATTGGGATAACATCCAAGGTATGACAGAACAAGTGCACCCACTTAGGTTGAGGATTTTCTCCATAAGCTTGTGTCCATTTGGCCAGATGCGCACGTGGATCATCCTACCCATCGTACTTGTCTGTCAATCGCATTTTAGGGTTCCCAAATCGTGCTCTCATCATCCTCCTATATTCGTGCCAATCATCAAATCTTCCCTTATTTGTACCCCACCATCTTGTGGGCGTAGTGCACAGTACCCAGTCCAAGGCTTGGAAGTGTTTCTTTTTAGGTACCTCCCTTTCAAATGCATCCAAAAAGGTATCTCAATTAGACCATTATAAGTAGGAAAATTCCTTTCCTTTGATGACACACAATGCAACGACTAGGTCATCATATTGCAAGTCAGTGTATTTACTTCATGTAACCAATTCTGCCAGCGTTCTATTTCTTCGTCAGAATCTGAAGTGTAAGAACTCTCGTGCTCCCATGTAATATGTCCATCCGCGGTTGGATTCAATCAGTCTTGGTCTCACGTTGTTATCTTATAGATGCAGTCCAGATCATCATCACTTTCACAATCTCTATTACTTCAAAATCTTCTAGTGCGCTTGCTCCCTCAATATCCATGGTCACTCCCTGCAGTCGCCCCATGGGTATGATTTTCTGTTGACTCACCATCCTTAGTTGAATCGAAGACCATTGTACCGTAGGTCGCCCCATTCACTCCCATGTCTTCTTTGGTAGTACATTAGCATCTGATCCCAAATCCAGAATGACTTGATCTATTTCGTATTCTCTGATCTGTGTGGTGAGTCTCATTTCACACCCCATCCTTGTCTTATGCTTTCCAATCTTGCAGACTACACATGTTTCACCTGGCGCAGTCTCAGCACATCTATTGATAAGTTCCTATAACCCTTTCACAGCCTTGTTGTCATGCAGTAACTTCATACAGGTTTCCAAGAAAGTAGTGAGCATAGAGGGTCCATCTTTAGCTCTAGCATACCTTGATTCCTGAAGTGGAGGCCTCGATGAAGCTCTTATTAACTTCCATGAATGCTTCATGAGCACACTCCAAATTGGACTCAACCTCTTTCGTTAGGGCTTTGTGCACCCATGTGTTGTCTTCCAACTGTTTCCCCTTGTCATTTCCCTTTGCAATTCCAGTTTGGAGCACTATATTTACATTCGGATCTTCCTCGCATGGCTCAGACCTCATCATCTACAGGTTCTGAGTCAGGGGAGACCATATCACTCCTTTGTCACATATCCTAGATATCAGCGTAGCACAATCTTCTATTTCATGATCAAACAACATGCAATACTTGCATTATGAGCGCGTTGGATTAGTGCAATCATGGGCATAGTGTCCTGGCCCTCTGCAATTGTAGCAAATTGACTGTTCACGACCTCTACCACATCCTCCTCTGCCTTCATCTCATCCACACCCCTGAAATCCTGTCTCTGCCATCCCTGCATTCTGGTCAAGGGGCCGCATTTCTGCCTGAACTATGTAGGCAAGCATTCTATCCATCATCAATTCATAGCTCCTACAAGTACACTCATAATGTCCCACCAATCTAAAAAAGTTGCAGAACAACTGTTGCGGAGTTTGCGTATTCTTCTATAACAAGTGACAGTTGTCTGTGGCATGTTTTCCTACTATTTGACATATAGTGCACCACAAAGCAGGCATCGCGCTAGGTCCTGCCTGAGATTCCGGCCGTAAAGGCATTGGTCCTCTTCTTGCAAGGTAATTTGTAAAGGTCAGGCAATGATCTTTGTCATGACCCTGAATCTTGCATTTCACGCACCATACCTCTTCGCATATCTCTGGATGAACCGTCCTATCGTGCTTCAAGCTTTGCATCTTAAGGAACAAATTCTTTACCTACATGTGGATCTACTGAACTCCTAGATTAGGATCTTGCATTGGGGTCTCATGTAGTCTCATGGAAATCTCCAAGGCCTCTTCTTGAGTTGTTATCTTCTGCTATGATAACACACTTCTTAAGTGTGGTAGTAGTGAAGCCACAAACCACTCATGATGATGTCCATCTATCAATTTCATGTTGGCTTCGCAAATCGTACATTTCAACCTCTTATCTAGTTCCCAAGGTGTCTCGCCTAGTAGCATCATGATCTCTTTGAATCCCACAATCGACTATGCTTTAGATCTAGGCTTGCTAAATCCCTATTCGGTGCTGCTTGGATGTCTGCTACTCTAGCATTCGAGTTATCACTAGAGTACTTAATATACCAAGTTAGCGCGCGATCTTGCAGAGCACTAACCAGTGTTGCCTTCTTTATGTGATCATCTGTAACACCTTGAGCTTCCCATACAACCCTCACAACGAACTAGAATTTTTCTGGGTCTTCATTTCCCAAGCCTTTGAACAAAGGCAACTTCATCATGTTTTCCATACTCAATCGCAGTGGAGGTGGAGGTGGTACGGGTGAAGTTGAAGGCAATGGTGGTGAAGACGGAGGTGGTGTGGGTGGAGGTGGTATTCATGGAAATCCTTGTCTTATCAACTCAATAGCACTTCACAAAGAGACCTTTGCTATCCCTTCTTCATCCCTTCGCGGTGGTGAAATCAAGGGGCTATACTCCAAACCCTTATTTCCTTTGTTTTTGTAACTTTTTCTGCTTCGCGCAGTTCCAAATATCACGGTAGCTGCATAACCCGTTTTTCACACAACAACATTTTAATCCAAGTATTCAAATATTTTACCTACTTACCTCACGATCCTTTGAAAAAACGTCACTCTACCTCGCTATAGCTAACTGAGGTGTTAATCGCAAACTCAGTAACAAATCCTCCTATAATTCAATCAAGCCAATGATCAACGGATCGAGTGATCTTATCCTCTGATGCTTCCAGACTTCGCTCTAGCTCTGGGGTCCACACAATAGGACCGTCAAGTTTCCACCTTCCTTGGCTATCTGCTAGCTTCATGATCCACTCGTATAGCTTAGTAGGGAAGGACATGAAAAAGATTTCGTGGATCTCCATATAAAGGTATGGTACCAACCACTATTCTTTTGATAGTTGTGGGTTTTTGTCCAACCAGCCTTCGATTTCTTTCTTAGTTGGATTCCAGTGATACGACATCACACATCTCTATGCAGATTCCAGTCCTGGAAATGGAACCATTTGTTGTCTTGTGGGGGCCTGACCCAGGTTCATTGTTATTTATCCAAACAAATCCCTACACTACTGGCCCTTTTGGCATCATCCCACAGAATATGACTGAAGTCTCACCTAAAGAAGTATGGGGGGATGATGGAACCAAGTTTCCGCACCCTTGAGATGGTTGTTATTTCGGTTTATTTCAGCTATACCTACCTGCAAGTAGGTTTCTTACCCATCTATTCCACCCTTCAATTCCTTCACAAAAGGATACAATCATCTTTCGCGTAGCCCTAACTAGGGGCTGATATACTTTCGTGCTGCTAGGCAGCAAACTGTGATATTTCCCAAACCAAGCTAATTTTCTTTCTTATCTTATTAATAGATCTGAGTTAGCTTCGCGTAAATAGATGTTCTTACTTGTGTTCACTTAACCAATATATATACATACATTCACACATCATATAAGTATTATAAGTAAAATTCATACCCAATATAACAGATGCATAGACTGGAAGTAAAGAGACAGAAATTGTAGAATACTTCTCTTTATTGATAATTCTAAACAATTGCAGACTCAACCCACCCTGCACACGCAGCTGCAGGGGTCCATGCACTCAGTTGCAAACTACTAGGCCTCTGTGCTCTCAGCTGCAGAGCCTCTACCTACGCTACGACTGAAAACTTAGACTTCCACTTCAGAGCTATCTATCATACATATTTGATATTAATTATTTTTTTCTAACTACTTGGAGCTTAGCTCTATTTATACAATCCATGGTTCGCAAACCATGGGTTGATCTTCTATAGCAGACATTACATTTCCAAAATAAGGGCAGAAAAACCTATTACTCTTTAACAACTACGCAATTCGTGACCACAAAATGCAGAGCCTTTACATTTGGATTACAAAATTGGACCAAAATATGGGCTTTAAGCCCCAAACCTGCCCTTGGGGAATCCCGCACCCAACAACGTGATATATTAATTAAGTTTTAATTTGACCAAAACTGAAGCAAAATATGCACATGTGGAGAAACTAGCCTTGGCAGCTGTGCAAGCTATCCAAAGTTTCTATCACTATATTTTGTTGCACAAAACTACTATAATTTCAGATTGCAACCCCATGGTCTACATTATTACCAAACAATTACTGTGCAATGGACTTGTATGTTTCCACTGTGGAGCTAACTGGAGTGTGCCACTCTAGTGGCCAAGACTCAAGGACTATGAAAATCACATCATCAGTCACTAAGTACGGTAGGTTATGCCATGTCTTTGCAGGGTCCTTCCATGCCCTGATAAAAACATGGTGGAAATTTTCTTTGAACTCTGCAAAGACTTGCAAACCGGCGTATACTGTGGGGGACAACGGTGGCTTGCGATTGATCCCCATCTAGATATTCATCTCCATTAAGACCCAAAAGATCTTACTTTCTTTTATTCATTGCTCATCCTTGGTCACCCACAGTGAAGCATACTTCGCTACCTCTGGAAAGTTCAATGCAACCAAAGGGAATTGGCTATCTTTGGGCATCTCCCATGCAACCAATATGATTGACAACTGCGTAGTGAAATGTTTTTCCTTGCTCCTGTGCCTCGTGACAGTTCACAAGGAACTCATCGCATAGATAGTTTTCCTAGTTGAACTGGACTCCTTCTGCGCATTAGGCCTCTATTGCAATCACAAGCGCAGGCAGCTCATCCATGCGGCACTTTCGCATCACTTTCCCTGCTAGTATTTGTGTCGCAACCTTGACTACAGGGTTGTTAATGCTGGAGATGGCATATCCTCACCTCTTCTTCTCCAACTTGAACTTCTTCTTCATCGCTTCTGTGAGGGCCAACTTGCCACCTTTTCTTTTTGATATATTGGTTAGATCCTCCCCTAAGTAAGGCAGCCATGTGATTCAATGATTCAAGTGGTCTGTGATGGGAATGGGCTCCTCCAGCCACAAACACCCATCATGCACCAAGCAAAGTGGCTATCTGATGATGAAGATGGTCACTAGGGTGCGGTGGTAACGCAGCACCCAGAGCAAGTTTAGCAACCCAGCTTTCTGTACACCCTTGAGCCATTTATGTAGCTCCAATTAATTCATTCTAGACATCGCGTCAATCCACTGGTGCATTAGCTGCTCCATCGCTAAATGTGGGAATTTCTCATGATTCGCGAGGTCCCAATCTTCAAACTTTAGGACAGGAACTTGCCCTAAGTCTAGCCCCTCAAAAAAATATCTTATGGGAGAAATGGGGTTTGCAGGGAGCTCTTTCTCTCATCTATGTCCTTTAGCACCTTGGCTTTTCCCTTACACGGAGGAACATATTCTGGTAGCCTGGTAATAGGGTCCGCACCCTGGGTTTCAACTTCCATTTACTCGTCCTCCTCATCCACAAGGATTTCTTCATATTCCTCCTCAGCGGCCTCCATATTAATGGCCTTCCCCTTTTCCTGCAAGGTGAGCTTGGTCCTCTATGGATTTCGTGGTGAGACGTGCATCGGGATCATAGCCTACTTATCCTTCTTAGGTCTTGGTGTTTTGGGTGATTTAGGGACCTTAGCTATTATTCTGGTTCTCTATGGGGCTTCTACTACCACAATTTCCCGCGCGGCTTCCTCAGCTATCACTACTCCTGTGTCCATGGCTTTTGCAGGTGCTGATATAGCACTATTCCACAATTCTTATAGTGTCTCTGGTAATTGCTCAAACAACGAATTTGCTTTCAGAGTCTCAAATAGGTCTCAGTTCATGTATACTTGAGTGCACAACAACTTAGTTCTCAAATTGCCAAGTGTTTTTCGCTGGACAACCACTTATAATTTATAGGGCCTTCCGAATTTGAATTCAACCATTCTTCCCACATTTGGCCCATTAATGCTAGATTAGTGGTAGATTTTCAAGAATCTAGCACATAAATATCGCCTTAAATGTCTGTCGCCTACTCCATTTGGCCTCAAACCGACCATCAAATCAGGAATAGTGACTTTAACTATCACTTTCCAGTGGACTTGCATGCTAGCGCAGCTGTCTTCGCATTGTCACGGACCCTATGACACTTCGTCAATTTAAGCATTCCTGACATTGGATAGGTCCCCAACTCGAGCAATGTATTTTATAGTCCTGTGCCTCCTTTCAGCTGCCTAAAGTGCTAAGACTATGCTTCTATCAGTTAGTTAGATTGTTGGGCCACCCGTGTATGGTCTCAAACCACTGTCATTCACTTTTCCTGGGCAGGGATCTCCATTCAACTTAACTAACTGGACTGTGCCACCATCGGTAATCTCCTTAATAACATACAACCCTAGATAATGCATTATGAGTTTCCATGGAAATTTATCAAACTTACTGTCATACAACAGCACCAAATCATTCACCTTAAACATGCATAAGTTAATATGACGATCATGCCACGCTTTTTCACGTTGCTTTTGGACCTGTTGATGAAATCTAACCAAAAATATCTCTTCCTCTAGCTCATCCATCTCTACGAGCCTCTCTTCCAAGGCTCTGTGATCCATCATACTTGTGAGTGCTATTATGCATAGACTAGGTACGATGTATTCCATGGGCATCACCGCTTCAACCCCATATACCAGCCTAAAGGGTGTCTGTCCCGTTAACGTCTTGCATGTTGTCCGATAAGCCCACAATATTGCAGGTATGCATAGGTCCCAATCACTTTGCTAATCATTGCATACCTTGGTTAATGCATATTTAGGCACTTTCTTAAAGGCCTCCACTGTTTCGTTATCCTGTGGGTGATAAGGTGTGCTCTTTTGGTGATACACCTGAAATTCCTCCGTTAGTGCATTGATCGTCTCATTCAGAAAGTGCGTACCACGATCACTCATCAATATCTTTGGACATCCAAATCGTATCAGTACATGCTCAAATAGAAACTTTGCGGTAGTAGCGCCCATGCAATCCTTCACCGGCTACGCTTCTGCCCAACGAGTCAAATACTATATTGCAGTGATAATGTACCTTGTGCCTCTCTTTCCTTGGGGCTAAATAGGTCCTACAAAATCTATTGCCCACTTTTCGAAGGGCTGCAATGTTAATTGTGGATTCAAAGGAATTTCATCCCTCCGGGATGGCCTGTCTATCCGCTAACATACATCACACGCTTTGCAATATGCTTTTGAATCATGTTGAAGGGTTGGCCACCATAACTCGGTGCGTAGAATCTTCTGCGCGGTTTCTCTTCTCGCACAATGTCCTCCCGCAGTGACCCCATTACCATTTGCGAGGATGCTGCTTTGTTCAAACTCGGGTACATACCTTCGCAATATTTCATCATTCCCCATATTTTTTAGATACCCAATAATGATAGAGAAGTCTACCACGTGCACCACTAATTCCTTATTTTGCTAGACAGAGTATCCTTCTGGTGCAGTTCAAGTTGTTAGAAAGTGTATTATATCCTCGAAATGTCCATTTGCGACACACACAATAAAGAGTTGCGCATCAAGTAATCCTTCCTCAAAACTAGTAGGTTCCTCCCCTGTCTCAATGCATGATAGGTGGTCAGGTATCGTGTTCAATTATTCAGTATTTACAACTTCAAAATCATATTCTTGGAACAATAAAATCCATTTGCAAATTTCTCCCCCAACACAGGCTTATTGACCAGGTACTTCAGCGCGGAGTGGTTCGTAGATATCTTAAAGTGGCCTCCTAACAAGTAGTGTCGATACTTCTAGAGTGCATACACCATAGCTAGCCCTTCGCACTCAGTGGTGGAATAGTTATTCTCCTCTTTGGATAATCTATGGCTTGCAAACGCGATAGGGTGATCCAAGACTTCTCTACCATCTTGTGTCAGTACTTTCCCCAGCACTATACATGATGCATCGACATGTCCATGAAACTCTTTATTCCAATTCAGGAACACTAGAATCGGTGTGGTAACCATCTTTTCTTTCAATATATCTAATATTTTCCTACAATCATCGTTCCAGCACAATGTGACATCCTTCTTCAACAATTTTTCCATTGGCACGGTGATCTAGGCATAGCCCTTGATAAACTTCCTGTAGTATCATGTATGTCCTAAAGTAGCGAAAAACTGTTTCACACTCCTCGGTGCTTCCAATTTCAGAATCACTGTGATCTTCACGGGGTCTACCATTAGCTCTTGTCTACAAACCACATGCCCAAAGAGGTTCCCAAAAGGAATGCAAAATAGACACTTCTTGAGGTTGAGTGCGATCTGGTATCTTTGATAGGTATCCAACATTAAGCACAAGCTTGCTACATGGCAACCAATCCAAATACAGTCCAGAAATCAAAATAGATGTCTAAGAACTTATGAATAAATTCCTTGAATTCTGCAACAACCGCGCGCGAAAAGATAACAGGTGCATTCTTCAATCCAAATGGAATTACAGTATATTGAAAGCAACCCCACTCATTCACAAAGATTATCTTACTCATATCCTCCAGTGCAATTTTGATTTGGTGGTACCCAGAGAACCCATCAGTGAAAGAATATGCTTCCTAATCACCTACATTTTCCAACACTTCATCCATGAATGGAGTTGGGAAAGGATCATGCACACAAGCATCATTCAGTTTTCTGAGATCCACACATATCCTTATCTCATCCTTTTGCTTCTTCTCTTGCACCACCATTTGGCTTACCCAATTAGATTCCCCCATAGGCTCAATGATGCATACTACTATCATCTTGTTTAGCTCTAAGTATACCTTCTCTTTGTATTTCGGGTTTAGGCGGTAAGGCCTTTGCTTGACTGGCTTCATGTTAGGCTTTAACATGATCTTCATCAATCCTAGATCTCTAATTATACCTTTCAAATTCAAAAACTTGGTCAGGAATAAGTCCTGAGATTCATAGAGTAATTCAACGACCTTATCCACCATCACATCATCCCAGTAGTCTCCAATCTTTGTGAATTTTGGTTTTGCCTTCATACCAATGTTCACCTATTTAATTTTCACAGGTGCAGTTATATCAGGGTTCTCAATCTGTTGTCCCTGAACCTCGCAATGGCATTCTATTTCTAGAAAGTTAATCTTCTATGGATCCTCATCCTCCTATTCAGTAGTTACATTCCAACCCGTGAGTCAACTGAGTAGCCCATTGAAGTTGAATCAGGTCTAAAGGATCCTATGGTATCCTAAATATGGCTACTTTCACCTCTTGTAGTGCTTCATCAATACTGTCAAATCCATCCTCAAAACTGAATGTCATCATGAATCCTTCATGCAGGATATCCCATTCACCTCTCTCATGGGGGAACTCTATTTCTATATACCAATTCATTGGGATAACATCCAAGGTATGACAAAACAAGTGCACCCACTTAGGTTGAGGATTTTCTCCATAAGATTGTGTCCATTTGGCCAGATGCGCGCGTGGATCATCCTGCCCATCGTACTTGTCTGTCAGTCACATTTTAGGCTTCCAAATCATTCTCTCATCATCCTCCTATATTCGTGCCAATCATCAAAGCTTCCCTTATGTGTACCCCACCATCTTGCAGGCGTAGTGCACAATACCTAGTCCAAGGCCTAGAAGCATTTCTTTTCTGGTACCTCCCTTTCAAATGCATCCAAAAAGGTATCTCAATTATACCACTATAAGTAGGCAAATTCCTTTCCTCTAACAACACACAATGCAGCGACCAGATCATCATATTGCAATTCAGCGTATTTACTTCATGTAACCGATCCTTCCAGCGTTCTATTTCTTTGTCAGAATCTGAAGTGCAAGAACTCTCGCGCTCCCATGTAATTTGTCCATCCGCAATGGGATTCAATCAATCTTGGTCTCACGTTGTTATCTTCTAGATGCAATCCAGATCATCATCACTTTCATAGTCGTGGACTAGTTCCGTATAGTGCGATCCCTCAGCAGGATCCAGGGGTATTATCATGTATAGTGATTTCTTCTCAAAGATCATCTTCGCTTCTTCAGATTGATTACCCATTCATATCAGTAGCCCAGTCAATTCCCAAGAGCATAGGGTAGGGATTGTTGTCATCCACAATCTATATTACTTCAAAATCTACCAGTGTGCTCGCTCTCTCAATATCCACGGTCACTCCCTGCACTTGCCCCATGGGTATGATTTTCTACTGATTCACCATCCTTAGTTGAATCGGAGACCATTGCAGTGTAGGTCACCCCATTCACTCCCAAGTCTGCTTTGGTAGTACATTAGCATCTGATCCCAAATCCAAAATGACTTGATCTATTTTGTATTCTCTGATCTGTGTGGTGAGTCTCATTTCACACCCCGTCCTTGTCTTATGTTTTCCGATCTTGCGGACTACACATGTTTCACCTGGCGTGGTCTCAACACATCTATTGATAAGTTCCTGTAACCCTTTCACAGCCTTATTGTCGTGCAGTAACTTCATACAGGTTTTCAAGAAAGTAGTGAGCATAGAGGGTCCATCTTTAGCTCTAGCATATCCTTGATTCCTGAAGTGGAGGCCTCGATGAAGCTCTTATTAACTTCCATGAATGCTTGACGAGCGCACTCCAAATTGAACTCAACCTCTTTCGTTAGGGCTTTGCGAACCCACGTGTTGTCTTCCAGCTATTTCCCCTTGTCATTTCCCTTTGCAATTCCACTTCGAAGCACTATATTTACGTTCGGATCTTCCTCGCATGGCTCAGACCTCATCATCTGTAGGTTCTGAGTTAGGGGAGACTGTAACACTCCTTTGTCACATATCCTAGATATCAGCGTAGGACAATCTTCTATTTCATGATCAAACAGCATGCAATACTTGCATGATGGGCGCGTTGGATTAGTGCAATCACAGGCATAATGTGCTGGCCCTCCACAATTGTAGCAAATCAACTGTCCGCGACCTCTACCACATCCTCCTCTGCCTTCGCCTCATCCACGCCCCTGAAATCCTATCTGTGCCATCCTTGCATTCTGGGTAAGGGGCCGCATTTCGACCTGAACTATGTAGGCAGGCGTTCTATCCATCATCAATTCATAGCTCCTGCAAGTATGCTCATCAGGTCCCACCAATCTACAAAAGTTGCAAAACAATTGTTGCGGAGTTTTCATATTCTTCTGTAACAAGTGATAGTTGTCCGTGGCATGTTTTCCTACTATTTTACATATGGTTCACCACAAAGCAGGCATCGTGCTAGGTCCTGCCTGAGATTCTGGCCTTAAAGGCATTGGTCATCTTCTTGCAAGGTAATTTGTAAAGGTCGGGCAGTGATCTTTGTCATGACCCTGACTCTTGCATTTCACACACCATACCTCTTTGCAAACCTCTGGATGAACCGTCCTATCCTGCTTCAAGATTTTCATCTTAAGGCATAGATTCTTCAGCTACACATGGATCTGTTGAACTCCTAGATTAGGATATTGCATCAGGGTCTCATGTAGTCTCATGGAAATCTCCAAGGCCTCTTCCTCAGTTGTTATCTTCTACTGTGAGAACACACTTCTTAAGTGTGGCAGTAGTGAAGCCACAAACCACTCATGATGATGTCCATCCATCAAATTCATGTTGGCTTCGCAGATCGTACATTTCAGCCTTGTATCTAGTTCCCAAGGTGTCTGGCCTAGTAGCATCTCGATCTCTTTGAATTCTACAATCAATTGTGCTTTAGATCTAGGCCTGCAAAATTCCCTATTCGATGCTACTTGGATGTCCGCTACTCTAGCATTCGAGTTATCACTAGAGTACTTAACATACCATGTTAGCGTGCGATCTTGCAAAGCACTAACCAGTGTTGCCTTCTTTATGTGATCATCTATAACACCTTGAGCTTCCCATACAACCCTCACAATGAACCAGAATTTGTCTGGGTCTTCATTTCCCAAGCCTTTGAATAAAGGAAACTTCATCATGTTTTCCATACTGAATCGCGGTGGAGGTGGAGGTGGTATGGGTGAAGTTGGAGGCAATGGTGGTGAAGACGGAGGTGGTTTGGGTGCAGGTGGTATTCATGGAAATCCTTGTCTTATCAACTCAATAGCACTTCGCAAAGAGACCTTCGATATCCCTTCTTCATCCCTTCGCGGTGGTGAAATCAAGGGGTTATACTCCAGACCCTTATTTCCTTCGTTTTTGTAACTTTTTCTGCTTCACATAGTTCCAAACATCAAGGTAGCTGCATAACCTATTTTTCACACAACAACATTTTAATCCAAATATGCAAAAATTTTACGTACTTACCTCGCGATCCTTTGAAAAAGTGTCACTCTACCTCACTATAGCTGACTAAGGTGTTGATCGTGAACTCAGTAACAAATCCCCCTATAATTCAATCAAGCCAATGATCGACGGAGCACGTGATCTTATCCTCTAATGCTTCCAAAATTCGCACTAGCTCTGGGGTCCACACAATAGGACCATCAAGTTTCCACCTTCCTTGGCTATCTACTAGCTTCGCGATCCACTCGTATAGCTCAGTAGGGAAGGACACGAAAAATATTTCGTGGATCTCGATATAAAGGTATCGTTCCAACCACTATTCTTTTGATAGTTGTGGGATTTTGTTTTCTTGTGCCCCGAACTCGTGAATTCTTCTATCCAACCATTCTTCGATTTCTTTCTTAGTTGGATTCCAGTGATACGACATCACACATCTCTATGCAGATTCCAGTCCTGGAAATGGAACCATTGTTTGTGGGGGCCTGACCCAGGTTCATCGTTAGTTATTCAAACAAATCCCTACACTACTGGCCCTTTTGGCATCATCCCACAGAGTGTGACTGAAGTCTCACCTAAAGAAGTATGGGGGGATGATGGAACCAAGTTTCCGCATCCTTGAGATAGTTGTGATGTCGGTTTATTTTAGCTATACCTACCTGCAAGTAGGTTGCTTATCCCTCTGTTCCACCCTTCACTTCCTTCGCGAAAGGATACAATCGGCTTTCACGCAACCCTAACCAGGGGCTGATATACTTTTTTGTTGCTAGGCAGTAAACTGTGATATTTCCCAAACCAAGCTAAGTGTCTTTCTTATCTTATTAATAGATCTGAGTTAGCTTCGCGTAAACAGATGTTCTTTCTTGTGTTCACTTAACCAATATATTTACATACATTCACTCATCATATAAGTATTATAAGTAAAATTCATACCCAATATAACAGATTCATAAATAGGAAGTAAAGACATACAAATTGTAGAATACTTCTCTTTATTGATAATTTTAAACAATTGCAGACTCGACCCGCCCTGCGCACTTAGCTACAGGGGTCCATGCACTCAGCTGCAAACTACTAGGCCTCTGTGCTCTCAGCTACAGAGCCTCTACCTATGCTATGACTGAAAACTTAGACTTCCAGTTCAGATCTATCACTCATACATATTTGATATTAATTTTTTTTTTCTAACTACTTAGAGCTTAGCTCTATTTATACAATCCATGGTCCGCAAACCATGGGTAGATCTTCTATAGCACACATTACATTTCCAAAATAAGGGCAGACAAACCTATGACTCTTTAACACCTACACGATTTGCGACCACAAAATGCAGAGCCTTTACATTTGGATTACAAAATTGGACCAAAATATAGGCTTTAAGCCCCAGAACTGCCCTTTGGGAATCCCGTACCCAACAATGTGATATATTACTTAAGTTGTAATTTGACCAAAACTGAAGCAAAATATGCACATGTGGAGAAACTGGCCTTGGCAGTTATGCAAGCTATCCAAAGTTTCTGTCACTACATTTTGTTGCACAAAACTACTATAATTTCATATTGCAACCCCATGGTCTACATTATTACCAGACAATTGCTGGGGGGGGGGTGGGGGGATGTTCCAAATGGATAGTCATCCTATAGGAATTCGATTTGGAATTCATTAAATCCAAATCGAAGAAATCATTAGTTTTTGCTGAATTATTGTGTGACTTTCCCTATGCTGAAACTAAAAACGTGGGAGAGGATTCTCTTCTAGACAAATCTCTCTTTCTAATCATTAATTTAGATCCCTAGTATGGGGATATCATCATTTATCTCCAAACCCAGACATTTCGACTAAAACTGAGTCAAACTGATCGTCGCTGAATGTGGTATCAATCCCAGCAATACAATATTGTTTGTGGCATGCTTTATCGCTTGGTGTTGATTATATTTTCCAACAATGTTTAACTCATGAAGAATCTAAAAAGGCATTGAATGATTATCATTCTGGAGCTTGTTGTGGTCATATATCAGGGTTTTCCACTGCTTAAAAGAACTTGTGTGTAGGGTATTTCTGGCATTCTATGTTTAAATATTGCATAATTACAGTTTGGAAATGCCATAATTACCAAATTTATGATCGAAAAGCTTTCACATCCAACTCCTCTTCACCCAATCATTTATGTTGGTCCTTTCTCTAAATGGGGCATTGACATTCTTACATGTAACCCTCACTCAGTTGAGGAGCATGCGTACATTATCGTTGTGATATATTATTTTACAAAATGGGTTGAGGCAATGCCTACATATAAGGATGATGGTGAAACAACATCTATTTTTGTGTTCAATCACGTAATTGCTTTGTTTGGAGTACAACAAGCCATCGTCATGGACCATGGTAGCCATTTTCGAAACCATATTATGACCAATCTTACCACCAAGCTTAGGTTGCGTCATGACAGTTCTACCTCATATTACCCATAGGTAAATGGCCAAGTGGAATTCATTAACAAGGCTTTAACCACCATGATTAAATAGATGATTGGAACTCATAAAGGAGAATGGAATCTAATGATACATATATCCTTGTGGATATACCGCACTACAACAAAAACTTCAACTTGTTTTACTCCTTTCCATCTTGTCTATGGCATGGAAGAATTTCTATTGATTAAATGGGAAATACCATATTTGAAACTTGAAATTGAATTATTCCCATCCACTTCTGCAAAAGAGGAACGCTTCTTGTACTTAGCACATCTTGATCAGACTCGCCGTCATGTTGCATTAGCTAGCGAGGCCCAAAAGAAATGTGTTAAAGCGTAGTATGATTAGAGTGTTAAACCTTGGTCATATGCAGAAGGTGATTTAGTATTGGTATATGATCAAGAGCATTATAAGTTAGGCACTGGTCAATTTGATCCCATGTGACATGGCCCTTATATTATAAAACGTGCACTGGAAAAAGGGGCCTATAAGCTAGTGGATTATAAGGGAATTCCTTTTGGAAAGCCCAAAAATGGTTTTTACCTAAAGAAATATTATGCTTATATTGATTGGTGAAACATTTGTATATTACTGTACCATATTTTATGTGTGACTATTTTTAGTAGTTTTTGCAATTTTTTGCTACTTCTCCTACTTATATTGTGTTATACTTGATTTGAAAATGTTGACATTCCCTCATACTTACATTGGCTTTGCTAATGGTGCTAGTCATAGTACTCAGAATTTGTCTTCCACAACTTGGGTCATCCATTCACCACATACGAGTTGGTTTCTATTCATGGGATATGCCTTGGTCAAAAAATGAACAATATTATAGAATATAACATAGTGATTGAGCTATTATATGATGCCATTAGATTTGGAATTTTTTGATTCGTCGTGAGTTTAGATTCACAACTCGTAGTATTACATTTGAATGGTGTTTATTCAATTAGAAGTGCTCCATGTTAAGGATGTTTTTGTGGGTTCATCTCTTGGAACGAGAATTTGATCACATTGAGTATCAACACATTCTGAGAGATTTAAACACATTAACAGATGTATTAGCTAATTACGTGTTAAATTGGCACTTGTAAAACATTTGTAAGGAAAATAATGCAATATTCATTCACCTTTTGTACAAGATAATCAGAAATAGAAGTAGTAGGTTCTTCATTAGATAAAAGTTTGTAAGTAAGTGTGGATTTACAAAAAATGTCATCCAATGACTTTAGGCCTCATCGCCTTTATTTTCTGAACATGCCAATATATCGTCAAAAATAGACAATGTAGTCCTCAAACTAGTCACTATGCATGATGATGATCATGGTAGCATACAATAGCACGTTCTACTCGTTGTAGCAAATGACTAATAGGACTAGGAACTCTTGCAGTATGCCTCTAGTAGAAAAGAGGCAAATCATCTATAGTGGCATCTGGAATGTCAAGATTCAACCTCTCAAGGTTATGCTCTATCTCTGTCAGTGTCTCCACCACATCTTGGTTCTATACTATGGGGGGAACTAGTTTCTCACCACACCAATCATACCTACGTAATATGGTTGGTCTCACTAGGGCCACATTTGCATGATAATTTTGAATAATTAGTTAGATGAAAAAAAAATGGAAATATTAAAATCAACCAAAATGTGAAGTTTACCTATAGCACCACATTGCATCGCAGGAGGAAGTGGCATGTCCAGATCTCATGTATAGTCCATCCCTACATACAGAAAGTCCTTGATCATGATGATTTGACTTTCCAGCCAGTGAAAGAAGTCAGTAGTAAAATTGATTGTTGATCCTTCGCCACCTCCATCATGTGTCATAATTGTACCTCACTTCATCATGTGAGGGTCACGAGGCCCTCCTCTCTCTACAGATATCTATGGAGCAAGAAGAGGAATCCGCTCTAGAGCAAAGGAAATCACAAAGGAACCATACACAAAGTTTTTTAGTTTTCCCATTCTAACCCTATTTTTTTTCCCTGTCAAGTTGAAAACTATAACCTCACACCAGTTAAATATGGTACCATTGGAGCAATCCATAGTCATCTACATCTCAGCTTTGGTGAGGAAATTTAAAGTTGCACTACCACACAACTTTGCAATAATAAACCCGATGGATTTCAAAGGAATCTCATGTATGGTCTTGATATTAATCTGACCATCCTTGAGAGAAGCCCTATCAGTGCAATATTGGATCAAATAGGTAACATTGGTCTTGCCACCGCACCTATGGCCAAACAAGTTGATTTCCTTGCCACGACGTGGAATTCAACCCAGGAAATAAATGTCTTCTGCCACATTGACTAGCCTGTGATATTTGATAATGAAACATTCTTCCTGAATGTTCCATTTGCATACAAACCATTCAAGTAAGTCTAATTGGGCCCTCATGCTCGAAATGATGAAAAACTTGTATAATCCACAATTTGTTAAAGTTTGTATGGTTGTTGGGTCATTGAGAGAAATTATATCTTGTTCCTCATGTTCACGCTCACTCCATTCCATGTTTATGGTTCAAAAGTCTGGAATTAAACATTGAAGATCATTAGAATCAAATTTGGAGAGATTTAGTAAAATATTTGGGCCTTTTCATTTTTTCCCCTCCGTGTTGTGCACAAACAAATTTTATGAACAGTGCACAGATTATTTCCTTGAAACAGTGCATGTAGCGTTAAAAATACTGTCAGTGTGCGGAGGTTCGATGAAGGGTACCTGTACACACCAAGGGCAAAAGACATTTTGCAAAACCCTCACAAAAAACCAAAATCCATGGTGGAAAGCTAAAAAATTAACATGAAAATGAAGAGCTCTAATAGACCATTTACTTGGTAAAAGCGGCTCGTAATTTCATCCAATGGGTTGCCTAGACATAGCTTCATACTTTTTTGGTAAAAAATGACTTCTATCTCTCTCAAAAGGGTAAAAATGCAAATGGTGAAAAACTTTTACTTTTTGGACTTTTTATAAGTTTTTAGGGTTATTTGAATATTTTTTTGAACTGTTGACTCTTTTAAGTCCGATTTTATAAATATTCTCATGTTTATTTTTTGAGCATGGATAATTATTTTGATTTTAAGTGTGCAATTTACATGATAAGTACAAAAACAGGTCATTTTGGAACTGAGTACATTTTATCACTTTTTCAAACTCATTAAAAGCTTGTGAAAAAGCGAAACCATGGAGTTCTCTTTACGCCCTTTTCAAACTCCTTAAAAATGAAAAGATCGCAGAGTACTTGATTGTTCAAACTTGTAAAAGTAAATGAACAACCATCCTTTCAGCATAAGTTTACCCCTTTTACGGACTGAACTAGACCACTTATGAAAAAGGTATACATTGACTAATCATGGTCAATAAATTTCTCTCTCGCATTCTTTTATCCCTTTTCAGGCGTAAGGGACTAAATTTACAAAAAAGGACACTACGGAGTTTACTTACGTTTTTCTCTTGACTCCCTAAAACTGAAAAAACACTGAGCTTTACTTTCTCTGGGCTCGTTAAAATTTTACGATAAAAGAGCTAAATGAATTTTATTTTCGTGTCATTTTCAAACCCTTTAAACATGGAAATGACATCAAGTTACCCCTTTACTAGACTCGTTAAAATTAAACAATACATGACTCATTAAGCATGATGAGACTGGACCACTCCTTCTTAGGGTTCATTAAAAATACTTTGAAGGATGAGCTTACAAGACAAGCATACGCTATCCTCCTCAAGATTGTGAAAAATAAAGAGGTCCTTGCCAATAATGGTGGGGAAAAAAGTGGGAAAGAATATTTGTTTTGCATTTGTGAAAGGTAGCATGTCGCTCTTGAACATGAAACTCTGTCACTTTCATATTTTCTTTGGGAAATCCATTTGTTACTCAGTTGACCATACCTCATTGAAATTCTTTAGTTGGGTTTGGTTTTATTTTTTGAATCAAATGTTTTCCAGTCATCATGTCATGTATCTGATATGTTCAAGAGAAGTTCAACCTCAGTCAAAATTATTTGTTAGTCTTGAACTACTTTAAATTGTTGTTCTTTAGAACTTGACATGAGTTTCATGTTGTAGGCCCTCTTGCAACAGGTTTCTTCCTATCAACTTCAGCTCATTATCTAGGAAGTTGATATAGAAACCTTCAATACCTTTATGTTTGCATGCCTTAATAATAGGTTTCTCGCCTTCGACGACATGTTCTCATCATTGACCTTTGATCGAATGATTCTATGAGTAGAAATGAGCCTTTCGGATTAATCCTAACAATGTGATTAATTCGAAAGCCTAATTTCTACATTATGGATCACAAAAGTCTTAGATCTAAGGTTCTATGAGTGTTCGACATCAAATCATATATTCACACTTCATAGATTGTATTGGAAGTACCTCTAGAGCCATTGTCATTATTGATGTTTTCTCTCGCACTTGCTAATGGTTCACATCATTGACCGGTAATCAATTGATTTCTACCATGTTCAACTTCGAGAAATTCACTCCATGGTTAGATTCATAATACGGATTGAGAGATCAAGATCAAGACCCTGGATCTAGTTTCATCCATCCAGGTTGCGTTGATTTATTAAATATTCATGATCGTAAACATAGATCCATTGATGGATGCATCCATACTATTTCATTTTTAACATGAACCTTCAAATGTATTTCCATACTGTGCTATTAAGACATTTAGGTTGTGAGTATGGGAATGCCTACCTCAGTGATGATATTATATATTGCACTGTAATATTTGATTGATTATTTTAGGTCTCCGAGTGCAGTCTCTAACCCAAGTCTTCACATGATAAAGCACTTCAGTCATCAAAATATTTCTTCTGACTTTATGCTTTAGGGGGGAATTTGTTACACATCATTTTGTCACATTGGCAAATGATCACTAGTTTGGGTCAATCGCTATCCACATGTGTTCCAGAGCATTACCCTATAGAGTTTGAAACTAAATTATCCCAAATAAAATGGAATTTATAGATCATATGGTATAAAACTATGATTTTGGCTATGTCCATAGTTACCTAGTTGATTCTTGTGCATACACAGGGAATACCATTATTATCTGCGCAAAAGTACACACTCTCTTCCACTATGACCTGCGAACATGACTTGAAGTACGTAAAAATAAAAAGTAAACACTAGAAGCATTGTTGGTAGCATGTATCCCAACCAACAAGATTCAAATGAGTGCATATTCGGTGTTCATCCCTCTCATTATGGAGTAATACCCCTTCTTATGTGGTACCTGTATCCCACTAATAGTGGATCTCATCCCTTAGAGAATGGATCCACAACTTCTCATCCTTGGCCTATAAAGCCATTACGGGTCTTAGGTTTGAGAGAGAATAGTTGGAAGTAGGTTTATGTTGTTAAGATTAGGTTCGAAGGCCTGTCTTGCAAGGGAGAGGGTTGGAGATTGCAGAAAGGGCTTGCTACATCAAGGCATGGTCGTAAGGATTTTCTCTCAAGTTTTATGAATATAATAAATTATTCTTTCCCAGTTATATCTCCATTGATTTAATTTGTAGGATTCCTTGATCGTTAGATGTTTAATTTATTAATTAATTCATTTGTTTCTTTGATTATATGTTGTATGCTTTGATCTCTTATTTGTCTCTGTCTTTATAGATCTCTTCCAGAACAATGTAAAGGAGTTGTTCAAAGCAACGAGAGGACATTTGGAGCATCAAAGGGCGAGTGATCAAAAGCTTTGAGGGACTTCATCAATTAGTTCACTAAACCGGCAAGAGGCCTCTTTCATTCTATTTCTTTCAAATGATCAAAATATAGAGAAAGGTAGCAATTACTGTGTGTTTGTTACTAGGTATTTTTAAAAGTCTAGGGAGGGAGATCGCTCTTGTCCACATGAGGGATTTGTCCACATAACACTCTTTGTGCCCATAATTAGCATCATTAGAACAAAGAATATTTCTAAGACACCACTATGAAGGGAAAGGGAATATCTTCTTTATACTGTATGCATTGGTGGAAAAGGTTTATTGTATATTTAACGGATGAGTATATTTGATGCCTAAATGAGATGTATGTAATACTTTGTAGTCAGTGGATTAGTTCAACATATGAGCTAGATTAAATTGAGAAAAATAAAAATTTGTAACTTAATTCCTTCATGTTAGTGGTCTCATAACCTAACTTGAAAGTGGTATTTACATCGAATATAATTGGCTGAAAATTTCTCTTACATAATTACTTTCTTAAATTTTTTTAATTAAAATATTATTTTGTTGTTTAAGAATATGAAAAATTCATTTTTTGGTTCAAAATATACTTATTTATAATATGCTATATGTAATTGTGTTTAATTTAGTTTCCATATTTAATGGTAGCTTAATCCATTACTTTCTTACTTTACAATATGCATACATTTCACTTAGTCTATTAATATATTAACATTATGGGACATTGCCTCTTGAGCGCTAGAATTTGAAAACCCTACCAATCATGTGGCTGGAAATGATATTTGGGAATATTAAAACATCTTGAAATACTCTAATGCTCATGTGCAAACAATACTAATGTAGTATTGTTATCCATAATGTGTGAGCGAATGGTAGGTGAAAAGACCAAAACGTTTTCGTCATAAATATTGATCTAGAAGCAATAGTGACGTAGTCCTCCATTTCAACAAGATTTCCTTATCTAAGGAACACTGAATTTTTGGATTTCTGGTCTTTCTATTTCCTTGGGTAGATTCATAAGAACCTCACGATGAAAGACTCAAATCTAGAGTATATACAGCTTGCTACTACTCTAACCTTCCTCTAGATATAATCAACTTTGGCTTCTCTACTAGAATCCAATTTGTCTATTCCATTCTGTTTTTATGTGGGGACTATTGATTTAGACAAATTAAAGAATTTATGTGGGGACTATTGATTTAGACAAATTAAAGAAAACCTAACTTCTACACGTTAACCTAATTTAATTTCCTAGAATCGTAATTCATTTTACACATAATCTGTCTGAATATCGCCGCCGGGCAGGCCGGGCGGATCTTCTGCTAAAGTCAAGGCACGGATGGATAGTGTATGGAAAATTGAGCATTGAAGAAACGAAGAATAGCGCTGGCGACTGAGAGGTGCCATACACGAACACGATTAATACGAAGTCAAAAAGATTTATTCGAATCCTCTATTGGTCAGTTGTTGCGTCTTTCAAAAGCAAAGGTTCTGGTCTGTGATTTCAAATCTGAACATGTTTTAAGCGAAGTCAGAAAGATATATTTGAACCATTTTTTTTGTTGGTTCCTTGGAAAACAAGGGTTTTGGCCAGTTAGTGCGTCTTTGAAAAGCGAGGGATGTGGCCACTAAGAATCTTTCACTGTTACAGGTCGTGTGGCTCGTACTTTTTTAGGTAACTATTAGCTGTATGTTTTGGCCCGACTCTTGACAATTGAATGATTCAGTACGTGGCGCGGAAAATGAAAGATGCAGACCTTTTTGTTTCATATAATTTTTTCAACGCGGAGAAGGAAAATCTCGAACGTTAAAAGAAATTGTCATGTAAAGTCGGCTGTGTGAGGCGCAAATAAAGGATGCAGACGTAAGTGGAGAATTATTCTTTTTCCACATAGAGACAATCGTGATTGTGTGAACAAAGTCTCCCGTAACATCGTGGGCCTGCCAAAAAATTCTCCAATACAATTGATTTCCACGGACGAGAGAAAGCAACATGATAACCAAAGCATGTCGTCACCTTTATCTATTATTGAAATAAATAATTTACTCTCCATGTTAATCCATGTTAAGGTGAAGATAACTTCGATGTTCGGAATGGTTTATGTGATTCCTTTCCTCAAAATTTTCGCTTTTATTTTGAGAAAGTTAAAAAAAAATTGGTTATTTTTAACAGAATTACATTTATTTTATGAAATTTTTTGGCGAAAATTACATTACAAATCATTTGTCGAAGCATTTAAAACCAATTAGTGTGGTTTATTGTTAGGTTAAGTTGAAGAACTAGATCCAGCTTAGCATGTTAAATAGTCTGCCCTGAGTCTCCAACGGCTTGAATAACTGATAATTTTGACTATAAGAGTTTTAATTTTATTAATTAATTATTATTATTTATTATTAATATTATTATATTTATTAATATAATTATTTTATTTATGGAAATAAGTAAAAATAAGTAAAAAATATATAAATTAATAATTAAAGGTTAGTTTAAAAAGAATTATTTATTATTTAATTATTAATTACAAATGAAAATGATAACATTAGTTTGTTAAGGTAAAAATATAAAATAATTCTAATGGTTATTAATATTATTATTATTATTATTTATTTATGGAAATAAGTTAGATTAGGTTAAATGTATAAAAATAAAATAAACTAATGGTTAGTTTTAAAAATAATTTCTTTAATTATTTACACTATTACTCACTTATATACATATTATATATATATATATATATATATATATATAATATTATATATATAAAATTTTAATTAAAATATAATAATATATATAAATAAATAATTTTAATGGTAAGTTCAAAGTTTGTGACAGTTAGGTCACAGGAGCGAGATTAGGTCATCAGAGGGCCCAAAGGGGTTTTGAAGAGTTTTATGAAGTTTGATGGGGTTCACTTGTTGTATTTGATCATCAAGGTCAATTTCACATAGTTTGTCCTTGGTTCCATTGCATTCTGTCAATTCCATAAATGAGGTTATTATCAACATCTATTAAATTAAAAACACTAAAAGTGTTATTTGGAGCAAATTATGAGGAACACCTTAATGTAATAGCTCGTTGGAATTGAGATGAGGAGATCTACAAGATCGGATGTGAAAAGTGACTTTTAGTAACTAAAGAAAGTACGCTGGCCAAATAATCATTTCCCATAATTAAAAAGTGATTTTCATTAGTAACTTATTAAATAAAAAAGGCAAAAGTACTTAATTGAGAAAAGCGCAGAAAAGTGAAAGGAATTAAATAAAGGGAATTCAAAAAGGTAATATATTCGTTTATTTAAATTATTTAATATATATATATATAATATATATATAATATATAAAACGAATATATATATACTTTTTGAACATACCATAAAATTATTTATTTTATATATATATTATTATTTTAATTAAAATTATAATTAATTATATATATATTATATATATATATATATATATATATATATAATATATATATAATTATTATAAAATTGAGTAATAGTGTAAATAATTAAATAAATTATTTTTTAAAACTAATCATTAGTTTATTTTATTTATTTATATATTAACCTAACTAACCTATTTCCATAAATAAAATAATAAATAATATTAAATTAATGACTATTAGAATTATTTTATACTTTATCTTAACAACCTAATATTATCATTTTAATTTCATTAATAATTTAAATAAATAATAATTTACTTTTTAAACTAACCATTAATTTATTTATTTATATATTTTTACCTAATTTTACTTATTTCCATAAATAAAATAATAAATAATAAAAATAATAATAAATAATAAATTAATAAATAAAAATTTGACCTAGGTCCTATAGTCAAAATTAGTCGTTATTCAAATTTAACCGTTGGAGACTCTGCTGAGAGTATTTGACATGCTAAGCTGGATCTGGTTCTTCAACTTGTCCTAACGATGAACCACACTAGTTCGTTTGAAACGCATCAACAAATGGTTTCTCATGTGATTTTCGCCGAAAAATCTCTCATAAAATTGATATGGATCACAGAAGCCTCAACTCTAGAATTACATTTAATCTAAAAAGAGTTAATCATAGTGATATAAAAATTGTAGTTGTATTTAGCTATGATGTATGTGTTACTCATTACAGGTGTGTTGCTAAGAAAGAAGGACATAGTAAATAACAAAATAGAGCAATGACTTAGTTGGCTTTTCCTTTTAAATAGCAAAAAGAGTTTTTTTAAACAATCAAAAGGATTAAAAAACATAACATAAGAAAAATGTTTAAAGCCATTGAGAAACACGATGAAAGAAATTACAAGGATGATGACATCTCAATAAAGACCACGTTGCCTAAGCTATGTAGCGAAGAAAAACCCTACCTCTAAAGAGTACATCCTCAATTCAAGGTAATATGTTGTCCATGTCACAATGCTCTAGCTATATTTCATCAAACTATAGAAGGATCTCCTTCATACCTTAATTATGTTCAATGAGGAGTTTTTTAAGAAAAGTCTTAGTTTGACAATATAGGTTGATAGTGTGCATGTACTGGTTTTGCTAACCCCTGGTGTGACCAATGGCTAGTGCCCAGTTTGCCATTAAAGCAAGGACCTGTAAGTCCAAGAGAGCATCCTAATCAATTACCACCTCTTTTTTAGTCGCGTGAATTTCTTCTTGTACCTCAGGTGAAGTTTGCATTTGCTAAATTTGAGCAAAGGAGAAGGCACGTTCTTAAGCTTGAGAGCCCTCATGTTCACCATGCCTACTACACCTCAACAAGAGAGATTCCTTTGTTGAGGCATAGGAGAAGGAACCAAGAATGCTGAGAGAATAGAGTGAAAAGGAATAGTGGTGAATTAGGGGAATGGTGATGAGCAAAGAATCATGGTCAAGGAAATTGACCATAACACTTGAAAACCACTTAGAGTCAGAAGGTTAAAAGGGAGAGCCACAAAGTGGCATAGGAGCCGAGAGAGGGGGATGAGATACTAGGATTGAAAGTGAGAAGATAATTAGCCAAGTAGGAAGAAAGCAGAAATAGAAACCAATAATCCCAGATAAGAATAGGAAAAGAGTTCCTCTGAGGATGAATGAATACTAACGACAACCAACTTAAGACTATAAACATTGAAAATTGAAACTTCACACTGATAATTGTTGATAAAGAAGAGATATGTATGAACATGAAACAACCACTGAACTACTTTGACATAAATAAGATGAAAATTATGTTGAAGAATGCAGTTATGGTTGGTCTTCATAATCATTGATGTATTTATAATGCTATGTAAAAACACAAAGGAAAGTTAAATTTTAAATTAGAAGAAAGAAAATTATAATAAAGGAAATCAACAAAAGCACCTAAAATTAAGATCCTTGAAAATAGTTCATACTCATGTAAATAGCATATTTACCATAACATATCCCCCCTCATAGCTTAAGCAATTATTTGCTTAAAAAATGGGATAGAGAACATGATATAAGTAAGTAGACTTACCAGGAGTTATTTACCACCATTATTTATGTGTTTGTCAACACTTCAACATATATGACTAAAAATGTAAATGTGTAGACTTACTAGAATTTAATTTACAAAGAAACGTGATCTAATTTACTAACAGACATGTCTCTTAGGTATCTTGAGTATAAAATACACTTGAAACTATTCATTTTATACATTCACTTATCACTCACATATCTCTGTTTCTTACACGTGATCTTACATATCCTAAGTTTTCAACATTGTGGTCTCTACTTTCCTTTCAAGGTTGTTCATTGAATTTCTAAAGTGTGATTGCTTTATAAAGATTAGAAAAGCTATACTATATATTCACAAGCAATTTCCATAGTTCAGAGATAGTGCTTGTATCCATGGCACTCTATTTTTCAACATGGTATTGAAGCTTTGGTGAAGAAAGGAACTTGAAGATCACATCTAAACCTATGCAAGGAAATGAGTTGATCTTTGTCTTCTGACAAAGGTAAAGATCAACGCACCTTAGATTATGCTTAAAAAAAAAAAAAAAATAGAACAGAACAAAACAAAACAAAAAGAAAACAAAAAAGCAATCAAACAAACAAAGGTCAATATCAATGCACCTTAGATTATGGTTAAGATCCAACATAAAAATAAAATAAATAAATAAATTGTTCCAAAAATTTTGGCCTCAAAATATAGAATGGTGATAATAAGGTGTCATCTTACAATTACATGGTGTATATGATATGTCTAGGACAAAAGTTCACAAGAAGGGAAGACATTGATCAATGCACTAAAGAA
This sequence comes from Pinus taeda, assembly GCA_000404065.3. NCBI lineage: Eukaryota > Viridiplantae > Streptophyta > Pinopsida > Pinales > Pinaceae > Pinus > Pinus taeda. The sequence continues at coordinate 99,675 of APFE030599743.1, forward strand.
GTCTCTATGCTCGACATATATGATTAAGCAACTTTGTAGAAAGCTCTAATACGATATTTTGGCTTCAGAATCATAAGGGATAGATCAAGGTCAATCCCCTAAATCAATATCTACTAGAGTCCAAGAAACCTTAGGAATGAGATAGAACATCTATGAATCTGTGATGATGGATCCTATGAAGCCATAAAGATTCCTAGATTCAGTTTGCCTTTGGGCTTGATTATAATGAATGAGAAAGTCACCCCATATGGTACAGGTTGAGTATATTGCAGTTGAATTTGCAAATTGAGAAGAAGTATGGCTACAAAGACTACTTGTAGGATTATATGATAATAGATGAAAGGTGTAGTGAAGCTCGAGTATATCTCCACTAATGAGTAGATAGCTAATATTCTATCAAAACCTCTTTCTAGGGGGAAGTTTGTGCACCTTTAAGACAAGCTTGGGTTTGTGGAAATTGTCTCCTTAGTTGAGAAGAAGCATGGTTGATGTTGGCATCATGGATATTGTTTCTTCCTATGTCATGTACTTTGATTTGAATTAGGGATGTTATCCATATGCCAAGTACATTGAAGGGAATTATGGAGAATGGTTTAATGGATTAGATAGCATCATGGAAAGGCATTCTCCCTATGTCAAATACTATGATCAGAATTAGGGAATGTATCATTATGTCAAGTACTATGATTAGAATTAGGGATAATGGTCTATTAAAGGCTAGTTGGTGCCTCTTAGCATGCTACTCAGATCTATGAGAGAGATACTTAGATCTATGAGAGAGATTTTCTCGTGCCTATTATAGAGATGCTCAAATATCTGTTTAGAGAAAGTTGCTCAGATCTCTAAGATAGTCGCTTGGATCTCTAAGAGAGCTACTCAAAACTTTGTTTATAGAGAGCATGTTTTTGCATTCAACCCAAGTTGATGTTGTTTGGAGTTTCACTTAGACTATGTGCACTAGTCGTGTGATGGTGAACAAGGAATAGTCTTGATACCATGGGGTTGAGGTGTTAACTAGATCATGTTTACTAGTTGCCATTTTGATGTTTTAACATAGGTATTGAGTGGATGCCATGATTGTTATAGTTCAAAAGGGTTGACATGGATGATTGTGATTCCATTTTTTATGATATTGATGATAATTTGTATCTTAATCTTGAACCAAGTCCCTTAAGGATCTAAAATGATGTCACTATGAAAATGTTAGAAAAGTCATCATTTTGTGAGTTTTGGAAGCCATTAATAAAATTTGTTAGTTTGGACTGATACATTAGCCTAAAGTACCTTTATGATTCTCATGACCAGTACATGTCTAAAGGAATAATTGATGCTACACAGTGTTGAATTTTTCATGGGAATTCAGACCTTAATGCTTTAGAGTAATGACACCTATATTATGAAAGTTTTGTATCAGATCATAAGTTTATATCATAAGATTATCTGAGCCCAAATTATCAAGTTGTTGAATTGAAGAAGTCTCGCAATCATCCTGGCGGAATCTAAAGATGATTCTTTTAAGCTCACTTGGCTCAAAAATCTTGAGATCATAAGGAAAGTTTGGGCCCCTCTTCCAACTTAGAAGTTCTAAGGCTTTCTTGATAAATTCATTTGAAAACCTTGCACTATGACAATTCAAGAACACAAATGACTAAATACATTGAATATTTTATTTCATAGAAAGTATTAATGTCGGGAAAGGTATCTTCCAGCAATCGTTTAGGAATCATGAAATTATTATTTGTACATTGTAATGAATACCAAGCTCTTATGAACAAAATACTATTGTTGCAATGATTCAGAGAAAGAAGATCATGATTGGACTCTCTTAATTGATTTTTTACAATGTTAGATATGTGAAGGGCATGTCAGTTCTAGGATTCTAAAATTTGATTATAAAATTGAAAATATATGGTTTGTAAACCCTAGAAAGTTGCAAAATCTTCAATTGGTCATTTTTTATAAACATACAAATATTAGTTTATGCAAAGAAGATATGAAATCATGATAACATTATGGATTAAGATGATGCAAGAAGGCCAATATGAATAGGGAGCTAACATTCTTCTCAAAATTTGTTCTTCCATTGTCTCCTAGTGATGATTACAGGTATGTATTGAAGGTTGCCACTACCTCTCAAAATAGAGGGGGAAGAAGTGGAAGAACAAAGAAAAGATTGTGACAAAAGGATATATGCCATAATCAATATTTAAAGATATGAGCTTAAGAGGGAGCAAGTGGTAAAGAAAATTTGAAATATGCATGTCTATGAATACAGATAAGAGACTAAAATATTCTTCAAATAAGAGGGAGATCATGTTTTCTTGAAATGATCATAGTAGAATATGTCTCGGAGTAAAATGGACTTGGCCACTAAATTTGACATGAAGGATCTTGGCTTGATATACTACTTTCTTTTTGCTATAAGTATGGTAAAACCTTGGTGAAGTCCTTCTTGGACAAAGGAAAATATGTCATCAAAATCCTTCAAAATTTTAGCATGATAAAGTGCAAGTCTATGGCAACACTTTTAGTGATGAACATGAAAAAGCTAAGATATTTTTAGTATAACCTAGTGGATCTATCAATGTACTAGAAGTTGATTAGATCATTGATGTATTTGGTAAATATTAGGATAGATATTTTCTCTATGGTAAAAAACTTGATTCAATTCCATATGGAACCAACACATCAGCATTGGATTTCAAAAAACCATATATTTAGATATCTGTGTGGTACTGTTGACCTTTATTTGAGATATGCTTTGAATATTGAGATATAGTTGTAGGGATGTACAGACTTTGACTGGGAAGGAGTGTGGATGATACGAAGAGTACATCTAATGTATTTTCCAGTTAGGGTTCTTCTATGGTAGCCTAGATGACCACGAAGCATATCTTTGTTGCACTCAGTACTACAGAAGTAGAGTATATTGTAGCTTGTTTAGTATGTTGTGAGGGATTATGGATTCCAATGCTACTCTTTGGATTCTTTAACCAGATGCTGGAACTGACTATGTTGTTTTGTGACAATAAAAGTTGTGTGAAGTTGACGACAATCCAATGTTTCGTGATAGGATGAAATATATTGAGGTCAAGTACAAGTACACTCATGATATAGTACAAAAGGGAGAAGTGAGGCTCTAGTATAGTTCCACTAATCAATAAATAACCAATATTCTCAAAAAGCCTCTATCTTGGGGAAATTTTGTATACTTCGGGGATAAACTTGGTCATGTGGAGAACCCCTCTATGAGTAAGAGGGAGCATTGATGAGACATTGATAAGGGCATGGCTCAGATTGTTGATGAAAATAGGAACATGGCCCATATTGTTATTGGGTGGACAGATGGGGCATGGCTCAGAATTTTGATGACAATAGGATCATGGCTCAGACTATTGGTTAGATAACATGAGGGATGAATATTCTAGAAAGAATAGTCCTTGAGGCCCAAAGACTTAATAGAGTAGGTTCCTTGGTAAGATAGCATGAGGCATAGACATCCTAAAAAGAATGGTCTTTGAGGCCCAAACACTCAATAGAGTGGGTTCCTTGGTAAGATAGCATGAGGGATGCAAATTCTAGAAAGAATGGTCCCTGAGGCCCAGACACTCAATAGAGTGGGTGTCTTGGTAAGATAGCACGAGGGATGAAAATTCTAGAAAGAATAGCCTTTGAGGCCCAGACACTCAGTAGAGTGGGTGTCTTGGTAAGATAACATGAGGAATTTACATTCTAGAAAGAATGGTCCTTGAGGCCTAAACACTTAATCAAGTAGGTGCCTTGATAAGATAACATGAGGGATGAACATTCTAGAGAGAATGGTCACTGAGGCTCGGACACCCAATGGAGTTGGTGCCTTTTTAGAATCATGGTCTAGAGTGAGCCCTTTGGATTTGGGACATAGGGTTTGACCATAGGAGATAAAAAAAAACCTAAACTAGTTAGAGTACCATGAGATGAGACACCCAATGGATCATGGTGATTAGTTAAGTAAGTATCATTAGGGGTAGGAGGTTGAAATGAGAGCATCCATGTTTGAATTTAATGAGGCAAGGTGGTGGTCACACCTCCCTCATCAATTGCATGAGGTGGCAGTGTGGCTTCCCCCCCCCATATTCCTTGTCAATCACCCGATGAAGGACATATTTCCTTCATATTAGACAACATGAAAGAATAATTTTTTAAGGAGTGCATTAAGATTGTACTTTATTTATTGTCAATTATCATTTTTTTAAGGGGGTTATTTAAAAAAAATGAGGAATATAGGGTAAGCTTTAATTCACTCATGTGTGCATTGATTTCTAGACCATTCAATGTAATCTCTTTAGGTGCAACCACACAATTGATCATTACTTTAAGGTGCCCCATGGCTCCAAACTAGACCCTCATGGGAATTAAACCTTGCCTAATGGTGAACATGAAAAAGTCTCGCTCTCTCTCTATATATATCTATCCTTAGAATTAGGTGATATAAATTATCTCAAAATTATAATTTTTTATAATTTAATATGTGTTTTTGAATTCATAAATAAATTCAATGCCATAAAAACCCTATAAAACACTAGAATTGTGTAGACTATACGAGTTGAACATATGATTTCTACAAATTTTAGTCAAATTTTAAATAAAAATAACACAACAGTATTATAAAAAATATTAAAATAATCTTTGAAAAACTCCCTACTCTATACCAATAAATTACAAAATAAATTACAACTAAAATAATTTATATACATCT
>APFE030599743.1:105106-159292 GCA_000404065.3 Pinus taeda
ATTAAAAGAAATTTGTTATTTTTTCGATGGGTGGCTAAACAAGTGGTGAGGGTGATCGGGGTGCCACCCACCATTTCACTAACTTGCAAAGGAATTTAAGAGGGGCTGGTGGGGCTTGCCACTCCATGTATGAAGTGTGTGAGAATTTGAATGTTTTACAATGGTTATTTGAACTTTGGTTTATTCGTCTGCGGTTTTTTGGTGGAAAGACAGGCTCTTATTCCCTACATTTATTTTTTCTGTGATGATGGTGGGATTTCCCTCCCCCTCTCAGTGTTTGGTTGTTATGCGTGTACTGACAGTTGTTCCAACATTCAAGCGCTCGAAGGAAGCTTGCATATTTTAAATTGGTATGTTGGGGTTCTTGTTGTGATAGGAACAAGAATTATATTGACAAACCCATGGTTCGTTGAGTTTTCGGAGGAATGGTAGTAGGTGTAGGGAGTAAGGTGGTTGATGATGTTTGCAACAAGAACTTAGATGGTTGGTTGGCCTCGACTAGACATATCTCAGGCTTGGGGTTCTTCTTTGTCCATCTTGTGGTTCTCCTTCCTAGCTTTAGACTGGTAATCTTGATCTCTAGGCCTTAAACTTCTCCTTCCTTTATGTATGCTTGTGTCTAGATTGTTATGGGCTTTGGATTTAGTCTGGTGAAGAACTATGTTGTTGGTCTCAGGTTTTCTTGTTTCGAAGTTTTGTTTCATTGGAAAGGAGTTATGTCTATAGGTTGTGAGAGTTGAGTTTTAATTCCTAGTGAATTGCATGGTGGACCAACATGTCATAGTCCCATATCATATTATTAACTTTCGAGTTTGTATGGGAGGCTTTGGGGTATAGTTGGATGCTGGCCTGAGGCATCCTAGGGGGAAGTAGTTTGTCCCCTGTATTTCATTATGATGTTCATCTCTAAGGGGTTGACCTTTGATTGGAGTTATGGAAGTTGGGGGATTGTCTTAGTGGTCAAGGTTGACTTCATTCCACGTCAGTTAGTGAGAGGGAGTCATGGGGCTAGTGGTTGTGGCTATTAAAGGCACCCACGGGCTAAATCAGAGGTCAAGGAGGCTATGGCCACTTATTACTCAATCACCCCTTTGAGCACTTAGTAGGATACTCATAGTTTCGAGGACTATGTTACCCAGGAGAAACAGACTCACTCATATTTATATATTTTGGAGGAAGTTTCTCATTGGCTTACTGACCTTGGTCAGACTAGGGGAAGAAGGAACTTGTACATGCACTTGGTACTCTCCATTGGCAGTTCAAGACTTTATTGGGAAGAGTCTTAGGAGAAAATCATGAAGACAAGAATGATGTCATTTCCTTTATGAATGATATTTAGCAGTATCAATGGAGAATTGAAGACTTCCTTCATAGAACGGAAGGTCATTTGGCTTATACGGAAAGGCATATCTAATGTGAGTTTAAACATGTAGTGATACTTAGTTCAAGTGTGAAGGATCAGACACCTATTATGTCATTAGACACCTAAATTAGTTATATGTTAAGTGGTTTTTTTTGTTTTATGCTATCACTATATCTATGAACCACACTAATTTAGTAGACACAATAAACAAATTTTCATTAGGAAAATTTTCATCTATATGCATTGCTTATCCTTCATTATGAACCATGGGAAGAATGTTAGCTATTGCATTCTCTCTTTCAAGCCTATCTAAGATAGTAATAATGAATTCATATCGTAATAGCAACCATCTATTGTTTCTACCATTGGTTATAGGCTTATTCATAAGATACCTTATAGAAAAGTGATTAATGTGAGTGAAGACCTCATACCTAGTGATGTAATTTCTAAATTTCTTAATGGCATGCATGACCACAAAAATTATTCTTCTATTACTGCATAATTTATCTCAATGGGAGACATTTTTTTACTAACAAATCATTTAGAAATGACTAATTTTCCTTTTATATATATATATAAATATTATATATATATTAAGCAAAAGCATAGGATCTAAGTGTGAAAAAATACTAAGCTAGTTACTTCAAAAACAACAAAGAAGAGAGTAAAACTATTGAGAAATTAACTAATGAACCAAGGAGATAATTCAAATTATTCGTAAAATATGATGATGTATTATTGCTTAACATGAAAAAACTATATATATTCACATGGAGGCCGACCAATTTGAATTAGGTTTGGGTTCCATGTCCATGCACTCAATATAATTGAAAAAGAACTTCCCCTAGATGGAAAGTCAAAAATTAGATTGGGAGACCCATGATTAGAAAAATATCCTTAAATGGAGTGAAGTGGAAGTAAGTGGAATTAGAATTTATTAATAACACTTGCATGAAAAAATAATATTGTTAAACTCAAAAAGTAAGACTAAAAATCAACTAACAAGGGAAGTGAGAAAAATGGTGGTTTACTACTACATAGTAGGGAGAAATTGTGTACTAACTATAGAATGGCATATGCATGAGCTGGCATGAGTATATGGAGTGAATTATCCACTTCATCCTCCAACTAGTGCCCAATTAGTGCCACATGTTATCCTACGTGGCATCCCCTACCAAAAATGGAAAACCCAACATATAATTTTTCGCAAAAGATAGGGAATGTATTGTAGTGAATGAAATGTGATCATATGTCTCTCTAATAATGTATGGATAAGGTTAAAATGGTGGACATAATGTAGGTAATAACCATGTCTTAATGAACTACTAAGTGTAATGTACCCCAATAACAGCACCTTCCCCCCCACCCCCCCTGAAGCATATCAAGGAAGTGTGCTACTGAATGAGTCCTCATAATTCTCACCCATGTTAGGTACTCATTTACAATAAAAAACAATCAAATTTTATTGGAAATTTTTAGCTATGTTAGGTATTCGTGAAACAATTATGAAATACACAATATGAGAAGAGTAAGATAAAGAGGGAGAATTGTAGTGGGAAAAAATCTCCCTCCATGTTGTCTTAATGGGAACTAACCCGGGCTCAAAAATGTTTAGCCAAACAAATCCCAACACCACTGGCCCTTTTGCAAAAAGTCCGCGGAGCATGAACTAAAGTCTCACTGAGGTAGCATGGGAGGGTGCTGGAACTAGGTTTCCGCACCCTAGGGATTTCTTGATGTGGTTTGGGTTTGCGCAGAGCGATCCTACGCAAGGCATTGCTTTCACACAACTGTCTTTACGGGGCAACTACATTAATCAAGTGCGAATGCAGTTTACCCTTTCCTGTGCTTATTATTAATATAGATCTTTGGCTACTTATGAGGTTACAATACTTTCAATTATTATTCAATATAAACAGACATGCACGTAATCATAAATTAGGAACAGATACATGATATTCTAGAATCAACTTATCTTTATTAATGCCTTTATTTGGTTACAATTAATTTCCTTCCCTGTGCACACAACTGCAAGGGTCTGCGCACACAGCTGCGGACTCTAACGAGGCCTCTTCACACATAGCTGTGGAGCCTCTATCTCCTATTACAACCCAACTTGCACTTACAGACTCAAATCTACTATCACGTTCAGACACCCATATCACTTCTATTACCAAAAAGCTACCTTACACTTAGAGCCTTACTCTTATTTATACATTCCCATGGTTCGTAGACCATGGGCAGGCTGACACATTCTAGATTAACCTATACTATTTTAGGGCGGACTACCCATGGACTTAACCCATTACACTTCACGCTCTGTGCACTTCACGGAGCTTTTATAGTACAATACGCAAAATGTGTGCTTCAAGCCCCAAAATTGTTACGCGGGGGATTCACTGCCCAACAAGCCCCCAACACAATCATCGTGACTCATCTCGAGTCACCTAGCTGGTGTAGTAATCTTCGCGCGAAGTTCATCCAGTAATCTCTGCGCTTTGCATACCTCCACGGTACATTCCTTTGTTGTCTGTTGTATTCGTCGTACGCACATCTTCGATGTTTCGTCAGCAGGCACAAATCCTTATGTGAGTGCATATACAACCTACATGTGTGCCAGCTTTCCCTCGATCTTGGTGGTGACCGTGAATGCTTCCTTGAGCCAAGGATGGATGTGTTCTTTAAGCACTGCTTCCTTCTAGCACGTGGCATCCACCTAGGCTTTTAGAGCCTAGGCCTCCTTCATCTTAGCCAACTGCTGAGTAAGGGTGACCATTTGCGCAACCCCCCTAATGTTTTCATAAGCCTGTTGCAACTCTGGTGCTTTTGTTTCTATCCGTTGGAGTTTCAGGTCTTCCTGTGTGAACTAAGAGTGACAAGTGACTGATTTAGCAAGCCAGTGCATTCCTGTAAAGTGTGCTCTATTGTTTCCAACCCTTCTTGAATGGCCTGTTGTTGCTGCTTGTGGACCTCCGACGGTGTAGAGGGTTGTGCCTTCAACTTTAGTTTTGCGATCTGTAATTCGAGGTCCAACTGGATCCTCGTAGCTTCCTTCTTTGCCTCACAAAATCTGATGGCCAATTTATGAATCCATATGCCTATGGGTAAGTCCAGTGCAATTTCAAGCTCAAGAGCGCGGTGACATTCTTCCTCAATGGTTTGTTCCAATTATTGGATCTGTGCTACTACTTCGTCGCATTGAAGGCTTAGCTGCTCAATGTTAATTTGCTTTTCGCTGAGCATCTATACTGTACATCCTTCCCTAGCGCAGAGCTTTGTCGTCACTCCATCCTGCAACTGATATAGTATTTCTCATGGGAGAGCAGTCAAGTTTAATCCAAGTCCCTCGAGCCAACCTACTGCGGCTCTATCCTCTGCATTGTCTTCCATCAGTGCTCCTTCCAGTAGCACAATAGTGTTAGCCATTTTACACTGTAGCAACTGTTTGGTTGCTGACATACCTATAGCCCCATAATCGGCTACCCTTCCTAGCTGTGGAGGTCATACATGAAGTTCCTGCAGTTGCGTTCTGAGTGCCCCCAACACAGTCTGTTGCTCTGTCATTGCCTCTTGGGGCACCTCCCAGGTGACTTCACGAACTGTATCACCAATGTCACATAGGTCACCCTCAGTCAATGTGATAGGCTCCCCATCCAATTTGCACGCCTTGGTCTTCTTCTGAGGCCTTGTTCATTCTGTTCACGCAGCCATTTTAATGGTGTAGAGGTGGTCCTTGGGTCTGTACCTTCTGTCGAATTATCTGCCCTCTGCCTCGTAGTCACAGTCGGACCCCTTTCATCCTATTGCAGGGTGTCCCCTACTACAGCTGTCTTTTCCATGGCGGTCTTTGCTGCCTCTCGGGAAACTCGTACCTCCTCGGCTAGTTGCTCATTCCACTTCTGTTGTGCCATACTCTTGACAACAACCTTATTTCTTTGGATCTTCGTCTCATCGCGTGGCGCCAAATCTGGTGCGCATCATTTTGGTGGCCACATATCAAGTACTACAAACACAAAGTTATCTACTACAATGAAGGGGAGTGTGGTCCACTTCTGCTCTGGATCCTTCCGAGCCCTGATATACACATTGTGCATATCTACTTTAAATTCTATGAAACTCTTTACACTGTCATAGACTTCAACAGACAGACGTGGCCGTTTAGTGATCTACACCTGGATGCTTGCCTCCATCAGTATCTAGAAGATCTTGGTTTTGAAAATTTGCGGGGCATCCCTTGTCACCCATAGCGATGTGTATTTCGTTGCCTCTAGCCAGTCCTGGTCAAGGGGAGGAAACTAACTATATTCTGGAAATTCACCTATAACCAATAGTATGGATAAGAGCAACCAGGCATAGTGGAAGGTCTTACCCTATCCTTGGGCCTCCCTGCAATTGGTCAGGAACTCATCGCGAAGGAACTATGCCCAGTTCAACTGTACCCCATCTGCACATTGCTCGGCTAATGTAATGACCGTTGCTGGTACCTCATTGCCCCTACATTTTCTCATTACCTTTCTTGCCAACAATTGGGTGGTGACACAGACCCCCTTGTCCTGAATATTAGTAATAACGTACCCCCTTTGCTTTTTCTCCAACTTGTATTTCTTTTTCATGGCCTCCACAAGCGTCAAGTCTCCACTTGTGCCAGCTATTTCCGCGATGTCCCTCCCTGCACAGGGAAGCCGAAGAGGCGATGAATGAGCTCTGTCGTGATAGGAATAGGCTCTTCTAGCCATAAGTACCCACCATGCACTAAGCCAAGAAGTTGCTGGATGAAAAATATGGTTATCGGTGCACGATGAAAGTGCGGAATCGATAGGAGGTGGAGTAGCCTGGCCTCCTCCACCCCGCGTAGCCATGTCCATGGCCATAGTATTGTAATGGCCCCTTCCATGCTTAGTTCCATCAGCTCACTAGTTCCTAAATGGGGAAACTTCTTGCTATCTACAAGGTCCCAGTCTACAAATTTCTTGGAGGGAATGTGGCCCACAGTCGTTCCTTCAAACACAACCCCTTCGAGGAGGGACAGAGTGTTAAACCTACTGTTAACAATGTCCAATTCTTTAGGTACCTTTACCCTCCCTTTCTAGGGACAGACGTACTTGGGTAGTTTTGTTGGGGCCCCTACTGGCTGGATGTCTTCATCTGTCTCTGTGTGTGGTTCCATTTCTTTGACAAAGGTTTGAAGATCCTCCTCCTCATCATCGCTCTCAATATTAACTGTTTTTCCCTTTTCTTCCATCAACAATTTACCAAAATGCGGGTTTCGTGGAGACATATGGACCGGTCCTCCTACCTGTGGGTCCTTCTTGGTCCTCGTCATTCGTGGTGATTTAGGGATTTTTGGTGCATCCCCTCCCAGTGGCGTAGGATTCTATGGGGCTTCCTTGATAGTTGACATAAGTGTAATTAGGTACTCCTGTGTATCCTTTGGCAAAGATTCAAACCATGGACTCGGTCTTACAACCGTTTCATTCATCAGATTCCTTCTTGCTTGATAATGCAATAACTTTATGCCAACAGTTTCCGGATAGGGGGTCATTTGTGATTTATAGGCCCGTTGTAATTCCAATTCAACCCTTTCCTCATTTACTAGCTCATTAATGCTATACTGGCGGCAGATCATTTCGAATCGATTTCTGACCTTATGTCTTAAATTTCCATTGCCCACTTGTTTTTGTCTTAACTCATATGTCTTGTCATGAGCAGTGACACCAACAGTCACTTCCTTGTTTATCCATGTATTAGCATAGCCCATTTTGCGCGACTGTGATTTGTGGGGCATACCGACCCTGCGCATATTTTCATTGTCGAGCAGCTTCCTAACAGACTGGTTTATAGTCCTGCACTCTCTTGCAACTATTTGGAGCGCTGAGACTATCCCCTGTTATAGCTCCAAATCTCACTATTATGGTTTGTGATGCTACACTCATGGCCTAGGGCAACCCCTCCTTCCAGACCTGGTCTCAAATTTAAAAAACAGTGTTTTATTCCTTATACGCAACATTGCCCTGAGTTAAACACGTGTATATGTGGGTAGGCATATACCCAACCCACGTATATGTATTAAAACACTTAAAAAAATATAAAACTCCTTATTTTCGGGTGGAGATTGTGGGTTTTACCTGTTGATCACCTGTTAGTGCCCATGGTCCAACTGTTCCTAACCAACTCCCAACTAAAAAACTACTTTGGGAGAGGTATAAAAAGACCTCAAAGGGAAGGCTTAAGGGAGGAGAGAAGAGAGAGAAAGGTTATTATATAGAGATTTTCCCCTGACCGGGTCTGAAGACCCTTGTACCTTCTGCACTTCCCCCATTTATACAGGAAACCCTTGTTTCCTTGTGTGTTGATGTCCATCCACTAGTTATGGCATCATGGAGTGAGTCTTGGAAGGAGATATGCTAAAGGCTTGAGGTTGGACAGATCCGGAAGGAAGCTTTGCTTAGAGCCTGTGAAAGGTTACTCAGGTGATATTACTCCTTTTGTACATTCTATTTGTCTATAATAAAGAAACACGTCTTGGTTCCTGATATGCATCTTCTTTATGTTTATGATGTTCATGTTTGAATTCATATGTGAATGGTTTTTTAAAGTTCATAACTAACTACCTTCCTTTATAACATGAAGATGATTTCTTTATAAGTCTTTGTCCATATACTGCTGTATTCTTTGGAATTGGTTGTTTTGTAGGACAAAGGAGCGAAAGGGACTTGAAGAAGGGTTTAGACCCTTCAGGAACTTCTCGAACGTAGGACCTGAGGTACGTCCCTCTTACTATAGAATTTGCTTATAATAGCATAATGGCTGTGTGAATGCATTTTTCTCTATTTAGACAACTTTCAGTTTGCTAGGGTTTCCACCCAAAAGCCCTAGGGGAGAAAATCCCTCAACATCCCCGCTTCGGTTAGTCAGGTGGTCGCAACCTCTTGGTGCACTGCTAGCGTGTTCTAGTGAACATCCTTCGCCACGGTTTCTATTGTCACCACTATACGCGTTATTGGATGTGGCGCATTTTCTTGATTTCTCCCGAGGGTGAGGTGAAGCCTTAACCACAATATTTTACCAATTACCTTGCAGTCACATTCCTTTGATCCGTCCATCGGTTTACACGTATCCAGCTGCAAATTTCCCGGTTTTTTGTTCAGAAAGTCCTCCTTTAGTTCTTTTTCCTACTACTTAATATTTACATTCAACATCATATTCTGCCTTCTGAGGAGTACCCTGTCTTTTTCCAATTCGCGAAGTTGCTCATTTCCTTACCGAATGGCTTCCTGAATCCATTCATACTCCTCTTCATCTGTTTGTATGAGCCCTCCAGCCCAGACTTCATGCCTTGTAGTCTTCTCTGATATTACTACATCCACAGTCTTCTACGGAGGTGCTTCAGAGTCCTCAATTCTGGTACCATTCTGTAGTCTCAGCATGCATGGTGCCACAAGTGCCCATATAACTCGTGGGATGCATAGAGCCCCCTTTTTATATCGTATCTGCTGACCCTTATTTGTGACTTCATGTATTTTGGCGAATGCTCCCTCCCTCACACTTGGTACTGCAAGTCGCTATTGCATCCTGTTAGATCCTACACTTGTAATACTGTCGCAAGTCTGAACGGTCCATTTTGGTACGGCACTTTCAATTTTGTCTAAGGCTTCATCCAATCTCTTTATCCCCTCATCTGTTAGCTTTCCCCACGTTTTGGTTGTCACATGTCGTAGTGAGCGAATCATCAAGTTGCAATTCAGTGTGCCTACTTCATGCAACCTATTCTGCCAATGTTCAATTTCTTCATCGGAGTCCAACATAAAGGAACTATCACGCTCTCACAAGATTCTCCCATCTTCAGTCGAGTTAATCTTATCCATATCTTGTGATGTTATCTGGTAAATGTAGTCCAGCTCATCGTCACTGTCATCTTCGTGCACAGGTTTAGTGTAGCGCTTTCCTTCAGCGGGATCCAGTGGAACTATCACATGTAGGGAGTTTTTCTCAAAAATCATTTTCTGCTTCTTTAGGTTGATGACTCCATTCATATCCATTGCCCAATTTATTCTGAGTAAAGCGGGGTAAGAGTTACTATAATATATAATCTCTATTACCTCGAAATCTGTCTACGTGCTCGAACCATCGATATCCATTGTTAGTCCTGTCAGTCTTCCCATGGGCAAGATTTTTTGTTGGTTCACCATCCATAACTGAATAGGACACCACTGTAGTATAGGCCTACGCATGTGTTCCCAAGTCTGCTTTGATAATACGTTCACGTCTGAACCCAGGTCTAAGATTACTTGATCCATCTTATATTCGCCAATTTGTGTTGTCAACTACATTTCTCGTCCGGTGCATAGAGCATGCTTCCCCATTTTTCAAACTACGCGTGGCTCCCCTAACCCTGTGCACCTAGCGATCAACTCTTGTAGTCCTTTAACTACCTTATTATCATGCAACGGTTTCATACATATCTCTAAAAAGGTTAGCATTGAGGGATCTAGGCTCATCCCCAGTTGATCCCTACTACCTGAAGTAGAGACCTCTGCAAAGCTCTTCTTAGCTTCCATAAACATTTCTTTTGCATGGCCCAAGTCAAAAGCAGGTTCCTTTGCAGGAGCCTTCCGTACCTAGGTATCCTCTTCAAGCTTCTTCCCTTTATCTTCCCCCATGGTCGCACCACTTTTTAGCATCATGTTTACGTTGGAGTCCTCTTCGCGCGGTTTAGACCTCATCATCTAGATGTTTTGCGTCGAAGTGGGCTGTAGCACCCCTTCTTCGCGCATCTGTGTGATCTGCGTTGGACAATCCATCATTTCATGATCAAACTGTTCACAGTACGGGCAAGATAGTCTCGTCGGGTTGGTACAATCACGAGCATAGTGCCCATGGCCTCTACAATTGTAACAAATTATCTATTCGCAACCTCTCTCGGGCCCCATTCCCCCGTGACCTCGACCTCATCCTTGGAAGCCACCCAAAGCTATTGCTGCAGTTGGATCCAGGCCTCTCGTTTATGTCTGCATTTGATAAGCTGGAATCCTATCCATCATTAGTTCATAGCTTTGCCATGTTCACTCATCATGACCCGCTGATCTAAAGAAATTACACTATAGTTGTTGCGAAGTCTAGGTATATCTCTACAACAGGTGATAGTTGTCCATTGCGTGCTTTCCTCCTACCTAACAAATCACGCACGAGAGAGTAGCAGACACATTTGGACCTGGTTGTGCCTCTAGTCTCAACAACATCAATCCCCCTCCTATCAAATAGTTTGCGAATATAGGATAGTGATGCTTATCGTGACCCTAGCCTTTACATTTTATACACCACACTTCTTTGCACGCCCTATCCTACTTCAAATTCTACATCTCTAAGCATAGGTTTTGTAGTTTCACATGGATTTGCTAGAATCCCAACCCTGGATGTTGTATCAGTGTTTCGTGCAACCTCATCACCATTTCCAATGCCTCTGCCTGGGTTGAGAGCTTTTGTTGTGACAGTGCTATCCCTCAGAAGTGGTGTCAAAGACGCCATAAACCATGCACAGTGTTGTGTATCTGTCAATGTCATATTAGCCTCGTGGATCGTACTCTTCATCCTTTGATCTAGATCCCAGGGGGTTTCTCCTGGAAGCATCGCGATCTCCTTGAATCCCATAATCGACTGCGTCTACTATTTCAATCAACTAAACTCTCTGTCCAATGCAATCTGAATTTCTCCTATTCTGGCATTTGGGTGATCATTTGAATGCTTGCTATACCAAGTCAGCGTGCAATCCTGCAGTGCACTTACCAATGTGGCCTTTTTAATGTTATCATCTATAACCCTGTGTGCTTCCCATAATTCTCTTACTATGAACCAAAACTAATCAGGATCTTCATTTCCTATTCCTCTTAATACAAGAAACTTGATCGCGCTCGCCATGCTAAACTTTTGGTTTGGTGGAGGTGGAGTGGGAGAAGTTGGAGGTGAAGAGGGTGATGGGAGTGGTGGCATTAACAGAGATGATAACTGCGAAATTGTTGCCTAATCAAACTAATCACACTCCTTGGAGAAACCCAAGCGTGCTCTTCCTCGCTTTCTCACGGTGTTGAAATTAAAGGATTGTGTTATCACTTAGAACTAAAAGTTTGATGCATATAATTGCCTGTCCTAGTTTGATGACAAAGGTCTATGTTAAAGTTGATTTCATTTTATTTTTCTCACTTAGGATTTGGAGTTTTAAAGGTTTTTAACTTAAATCATACTCCACTCCTATTCGTTCTCCTCCACCCATCATTATTCCATAGTCATGTCTTGTCTTATCCGAGTCACCGTGTCTTTTAGTGATTTCGCAGCGTAATCTCATTTGCCCATTTCGTAGTGCAATCATGGTTTAGCAGTTTCGCAGCGCGTCATGATTAGGCAGTTTCGCAGCGCATCATTAAAAATTATAACTAACAGTGCTGCGAAATCATGGATTCGTGCATTTCGCAGCGAATCTTTCCCGAAATGTCAAGTCCGTAGGTGAGTCATCATTTGTGTCTACTCATGTCAGTTTGTGTACCTCTTGTATCATGTCTGAACGTTCATTTGCCACTACTCCACCAATAGACTGTTGATATGCACAGAAATATCATTCCCAAGAGATTTTACCGTGCATAGACCTTAGTGATGGTCGTAAGTGTTGCATGAGTGACCAGTCTGCCCGTTTATGTATTGAAGTGTTTCAATTTGAATTTCAAGCGAGGCTGATTTCAAGCGAGCCTGATTACAAGCGAGGCTGAATTAAAAAAAAAAAAAGGAGCTGAATCACCATCTCGACCGAAGCTGTTAGACTTTGTGTGTGAAAATCTCGAAGGGAGAAATGGAGAGAAAAGAGCACAGATCCGGTAAATGTCAGAGGAATGAACCTGAAGGCTTGGACATAGCCTTGAGGGATGAAGGCGTGAAGAAAGCGTTCAAAGATGTCGGGTGCTAGAACTTTTGAAAAAAACTACAAGGAGGACATGCATAGGTAACTAAGGAATTTGCACTAAACTTCACTAGTTTAAATTCAAAGATAGCTATGCTAGAAGTACAGGTTTCTCTAGAAGTAATAGCTACTATAACAAAGATCCCAAGAGGATGGGAAGAATGGTTTAAAAATTTTAAATTTGATATGAATCCTTGTAAGGAGTTTTTAAAGGAGGCATATGTAAATGAAGACTTAACAAATGCCCAGAAATTATGTCAAGGAACATTATGCTCTTCTTCTCACCTGCATACAGAAATACTTGACTTGTGAACGAAGGTACAATAAGGTCTATTCATACCATTTTAAACTGCTTTTTCATTTCACTGGGAAAGTCTCCATAGACATTCCTTTTTATTTGTTTCGCAGTTTGAGTAAGATGTGTGATAAGGTGCAGTTGAGGAAAGAGGACTGTGAAACCTCTTTATTTCATCATGGTTTGATTAAGTTGTTAGTTTTAGATGGCCTTCAAAAGATAGGCAGAGACTAGAATTCATTTATTTTCATGGCTGGATTCCAAAGTAAGACTGCCCTTACTCCACAACCAGCCAGAGAATTTACCATAGCTGAGCTTCAAAAGGAAGTAAGAGCTAAAAAGCAAACCAAGTCACAGCTAAGAAAACCAGTGAAGCCACTAATCATTCAAGAACAACCTCAGCAATCAACAAAGGAAAAAACTCAGGGTAAGAAGACTGTACCTGAAACAAGAAAATCTGAAGCAGTCTCAAGGGTAAGGACAAGAAGCCAAATAAATAAGGAAAAGGGTAAAGCTATAGCTGTTGAAGAGAGCCCAGTCTCTAAGGCAAGCTTGAATGATTTATTACAGGCCATTGAACTCGAACAATCTGAACCAGTTCAAATTGATTTGACACAGTCACCGCAAGAAGGTAACAAGAAGTCTAAAGCCTCAAAAACGCTTAAATTCGATGAGCCAGGTGAAGAATTTATTTTTAAACCCAGAAGACCTATTACAAGGAAGCAAGTAAAGGAAGCGCTGCCAAGAACAGAGGAAACTGAGAAAATTAGGCAAAAAGATACAAACAGAACAGTCATCACATCTCAAGGAGATTATATAGCAGCCATGAAGAGCCAAATAGAAGCAGCTGAAGATGAGATTAACCAACTGAGCAAAGCTGCTAGAGACCTGAAGGCACAGCTAGGCCAATTACATACTAAATGAATTCTCTTTTCAGGAAAGGTTTTGTTCCAAATTTTTGTTAATTTTGCTTAGTCTTATTGTTTTGAAGACACGTAAATCCCTGCTATGCATATGAAAAACCAAAGGGATTTTTTGGCAATCAGATGTTTGGGTGATAAATATTTCGGGTCAAAAGCAAGTTGTTTTAAATAAAACAGAAGTTTCGTAGCACGCTACGAAACTGCTGTAGGTGATGATTTTAACGCAGACCGGCTGTTTTGTATTATGAACGGGAATTTTGAAAGAGAGACACCTTAAGGGTACACAAGATATCAGATGGAGCTACAATAGCCATTCAGACCAAAACAGGTGTACATTTAAAAAGGTGAAATATTTTAACCCAAGTCTAAATTTCTGTTATAAAGCCCCTTTATCACTGTTCAAAAGGCATTTAATGAGTTGCATACAAGGAACTTTTGCCTGCACACATGTCCATCAATGCAGCCTACAGCGCATCAAAAACGTGGCAGTGTTCCATATCTTGGGTTATTAAAGGCTAGAAACATGTTGTTATACATTCGAGCAAATTGAGGAAAACAGGGACCGAGAAGCAGGGGACATCTCCTAATACTACTGGGCAGTTAAAGATTCAGCGTTCAAGGTCAATATGGAGTATTAAATATCCAGCTTATCCAAATTGAAAGAGGACCAGGTGTCAAAGAACAAGGAGAAGCCACTATGGCATCGAAAATGGAGTTAGAGTCATAGTTGATTTAAAACTTTTTAAAATTCCAGTCAGCACTTTATTGTATTTAATAGCTAGTTAAATAGCTGATAGGTGTCATTAGAGATAGCTATCAAGTTATCAAATTCCCCTCATGCTGGAGGAGGAAGCTCGAATTAGTTAGAATAAGGATTCTATATATAGCTGAAACAACAATGTAATGAGGGTTGGAAATTTTATAACAGAAGTACTGTTTTGTCTTATGTAAAGACCATTTTCAGTAATATAAGTTGTCTGCTTTTCTTCTCAGGATTCATGAAGGATTTCCATGTTCACAATGTGTGATTTGTTCTTTCCTTAATGTCTTTTACAGTTGCATAGATGTGTAATCACTCAGAATTCATTGATTGTGCTCTGATTTCCTGTATGCATTTATGAACTGTGGTTTTATATGAGTTGTGTTTTGAACATCTAAATGCTAAGTGCCTTGACTTCTATGTAAAGGCAGTGTCATTGTTTACTGAAGTATGATTGACTCCATAGGCCCAATGGAAGCTTATGTAATGTGTATCCAGCCTTCATATTTGTTAATGTTATTCCACAAGAGTTAGCCATCTTATTATTAGTCAAAATCAATAACCCTTTGAGAGAGCCCTCTCAGGCTAAGGAGGCTAAGCCTTAGTCAAAAGATTGGTTTGAAACAGTTACTTGAAGTCTTCCTGGTTTGCAGCCTTCCAGGGCTTGATTTTGAGATAACAGTATCCAAGATGCACAGTACAATCTAATGAGTGTGGAAGATGTACTTGTCGTCGAACAACCGTTAGAATTGCTTAACCAGGAGCCAATAATGAGAACCCTTAATCAAACACAAGGAAACCTGCCACTAATGTCTACAAGTACCGAGGCACTGAATGTGTTTCTGGGTTGTCTTCCTAGATAGAATGTTGAAGTCGATAGGAAGAAACCTATCGAAAGGTAGGCAATAATGTGTCCTACATCAATCGACACAAAACAGGACAAGAATGATTTTGTTTTTTGATGAATCTTTTGAGCATTTGGGTCTAAACAATGGAGGGCATGATGGAAGGATATGCTTGATGGGTTGATGGAGGAAACAAAATGTTAACCCTTGAACAATAGAAGGCATGACAACAGTTTTAACCATGTAGCAATAGACTCATGAACACTACAGAGTGTTAGGATACAGAGATGCAATTACATCAGGGTATTTGGGCTAAACTCATAGGATGGTAGGATTCATATTGAGAGGCCATCAGAAGGAAGGTTTATCTGAGGGAGTGCCATGTTCAAGGGAACAACAGCTGCCAAACCACGCTTTCTAATACTGAATGCAGTTGTACTACCAAATTTCCCCGTTTGATTAGTTTAATGAGTCCAGACGGGTAAACTCATTAGTCTTTTCATATTTAAGGAGTCTAAAAAGGACTGCAAAAAGAGTCACTCTCTACCCTATCTGATTAGTTTAATGAGTCCAGATAGGAAAACTCGTTGATTTTTTCATGTTTTAAGAGTCTGAAAAGTATCGTAAAAAGAGTGATTCTATATCTTGTCTATGTATTTTAATGAGTGCAAACTAGACAACTCGGTGGTCTTTTCATATTTAGAGAGTCTGAAAAGATCGTAATGAGAAACTCCATGGTGGTCCCTTTGTCATAGTTGTTACCCAAGTGTGACAAAAGGTTAATAGTATAACCGGGTCGGTTACTTTTCTGTAAGTTAATCTATTGAATCCGGATAAAGAGAAACCTATGTTCAATAGATGTCGACCTCATTTTGTTATGAGTACAAGGAGACGGACTAAACTCATTTTTTGTCATGAATTTTTAATGAGTCACTCGATGACAAACTCAATACCTTCATCAATTTTTAATGAGTCAAATGAAGGAAACTCAAGGTATCTTTTTTAGTTTATTGAGCGAGGAAAAAGAGGTAAAAGAAATGTTCATTCCTCCTTCAATGTTTTAATGAGCATGAAGGAGAGAAAAACTAGGGGATTTTTCGATTTAAGAGCGAGAAATGGTCCCAAAAAAGAAAGTGCTCTGGTTGTTGCCGTATATTGTTGACAAGCTCAATGACAAAAATTCAGGATTTTTCAATTTAATGAGCGAGAAAGTACCTAAAAGAATGCTCGAGTCATCTTTATAAGTGTTTAACGAGCCTAAAGACAAAACTCGAGATTTTTTCCGTTTAATGAGCGAGAAAAAAACGCCTAAAAATAATTTCTCAATTGGTCTTTTTCAGTTTAGTGAGCTAGAAAAAAATAAAAAAAGAGTTGCTCAGACCATCATGGTATATGTTTAACGAGCCCGGCAATGAAAGGCTTAGATATATTTCTATTTTTTAATGAGAAATAAAATGTCCCAAAAAGTGCTCTATATCTTCATTGCAATAGTTTAATGAGCCCAAAGAAGGAGACTCGAGGTTTTTTGAATTAACGAGCAAGAAAAATACCATAAAAGGAATTCTTGATCTTCTTTATGCTATTTTAATGAGCCTAAAGAAGGAGAATCAAGGATTTTTCAAATTAACGAGCAAGAAAAATACCACAAAAAGAGCACTCGATATTGTTCGTGGTAGTTTAGTGAGCCCGAAGAAGGAGACTTGAGGATTTTTTGGATTAACGAGCAAGAAAAATACCATAAAAAGAACGCTCAATCCTTTTTGATCTCATGCTTGACAATAGAAGGTTCTATGCCATGCATTTCCTCATAAGACCAAGGGAAAACATCGCGGAAATCCTTAAAAAGGTAGGTGAAGCTCATAATTTCCTCAGGATTGTGATTGGCTCCAATCTGTATGTTTTCCATGATGCCTGTCATGACAGAAATATTGATGAGTAATGTTTTTAAAATATTGCCCCTGTTTCCTGTCGATTCCAAAGGTTGGATAGGCATATATGCTGAGGAAATGATGAGTAATTTTTTTAAAATATTGCCCCTATTTCCTTCCGAGTCCAAAGGTTGGATAGGTGTATATGCTGAGGAAATGATTTTGTGTGCATCGGGTGACAGGATTTGAAGAGGCATCATGTCCGAATCATATATCAAAACACGATGGTGCGAGTCCTCCCAAGGTCACTCTTCTAAACTCGTGATCTCTCTAATAACTAAGTCCATAGGTAGGACTTTATTGAGTGGATCGAAAGAAGGACCGGTTATGGGAGGGGCAGTGGTACCATTGGCCGAAACCAAAGAGACCAGAGATTTGGATATAATTTGAATGGCTTCACAAGCCAATTCAACTGGTGATAACGACATTTGTTCTCTGTAAGTGTCAATGTCTGAAGGAGCCAGTAGGATCCATGGATCAGTCTGTTCATGAGGAATAGATGAAAGCATATTGACCATTTGTGAAACCTTTAGCGGCTGAAGAGGGAAACAACCCATGAGGGAAGAAGCCTTCAAAGGAATGGTACTGAGACTAACATAAGAGCCATGCACACCACCCACTAAGGGTATAGAGTTGCTAGGTAACAAAGAGTAATCTGGCGTGCAAAAGGATAGTTGGTCCACTGTGACTATATTTCCATCCAAGGGAAAGAGTATTATATGGAAGACTATAGACACAATGGCCTTCATGGCATAATTTCAGGTATAGCCCAAAAGCATATTATAGTCTAGTTTATGATCCATGATTTCAATATCTACCGTTACCGTTTTCCCACTCAAGGTGATGGGATAGCTAGCTAGCTAACCTTTTGGGATGAAAGTGTGGCCGTTGAAAGCTTTAGGAGAATTCGACGATAGGGATAGGGTTGGAGAAACCAAGGCAAGCCAACATGAAGCCGACATGATGTAGGTAGAAGCACCTTCGTCGATGACAATTCTATGTATACCTTTACCTTTCGAAGTTATATGCACTTGAAATGCAAGCTGGTGAGAAAGGGGAGGCTTACACTTGTCCATGTCGAAAATAGCAAGCATGGAATCCTTTAGGTTGATACCACCAATAGCCGAAAGCAACGCTTTCCATTGTGTTGGGCATGTTTGTAATACTTCGAGCAACAACATAGGCAATGACACTTCTGCCAAATCTTCTACAATGTTGTAGTTTTGGGTGGCATATGCAATTGTATTGTGCATTGTGCATCAAAGTGCCCCTTTTGGGGTCAAATTACAAGGTCTGCAACTGGCCTTTCGATATGAAAATCGTTGGGCAGTAGTGGGTTTAGACTTGAGGAAGGTTCCACTGCATGAGCGACATGAGCTCCATAAGATTTGGCTCTTGTTTGTAGATATACCATTTCAAAGGTGAAAACGGTAGAAGATCCTTCACCAGATGAAGGATGTTGTGAACCATCGTTGCCCCCTTGCGAGTGATATGGTTGGTTTGCAATAAGGTTTTGCTACTACTGAGTAGGGAAAGGATTATTCAGGACATCAGTGGTCCTACTAGTATCCTTTTCAGCAATGTATTCCGTGCATTCCTGAAGACACGGACAATAATAGGTCATGTGGTCTTCAACACAGATTTTGCAAGGAAATGTGGTAGGTTTATCCTTTCCATCACCAGTAGGCACAACAGCCTTTTGTTTTGGGTTTGGCTGCTTTGTTGACTGCTCCTCAGAAGGAGAAACCTTTATCTTATTCTTCTTTTGCTTACCACTGAGATTTTGTGTAGACTACATTCAGTTTATCTCAGTGGTAGGAAGAGCAGTCGATTTGGAAGCATTGCAATCATTGGGGTTGCCAGGGGCATTGGGGATTATGTCATAAAGAGTGCCAGACTGTGAATATATCAAATCTAAGTGCTAGGCATGATGTATGGATTGGTCTTCTGTGACTACACCTCCTAGAGCGACATCTCTAGCGATTTGTGGGAGTAAGGACTTGTAAAGCCAGTCCGTTAAGAGAAAGTCTGGGAGGGGAGCTTTGACTAACCTCTGCCTACATCTCCATTCATGTATATGATCAACAATGTGGGTGGCAGTATCCTAATGAAATGAAGTGAGGAGCTTTGTCCCAGTATCATAGCAGATGGGTAGCTGGAAGTGCTTTAGGAATTCCATCGGTAAAGCGTTGAAGGTGTTTACTGACATGCATGGTGACTCAATATACCATTTCATTGTGTTGCTAGTGAGGGTGTGAGGAAAAAGACGTAACTGGACACTATCGTTCACCATAGAGTTTGAAACACACCAAAGATGGTAGGTGGTGATACGGGTGCTTGGATCCTCCCCTTGTTTTCCATCGAACTTTGGGATGTCCGTTGGTATCTTATGCAAGATCGGTGACCATTGTAAGTTGGGATAGATGGGGTCATTCATCAGCTTGTATAAGTCGGGTATATCCAACGTTGCCAAAAAAGGAAGATTGTTTAATGCCCTAACTCTGACCATGGTGATGACAGATGACTTGAGGAGCGTTGTGCTCCTCCCATCATTTGGCTCCCAATATTGTACATGGGTTGCGTGGTGTAGCAGTTGCTTTGAGATATGGTGTTGTAGAGTGGATTTCCATGAGGATTTTCATACTGGGGGTAAAAAATTTCCCCTAGGATAGGCGGTGCCCCCTTGAATCATTTTAATGTGTGAGTAGGGTGCCCCCACGGATTGGTTGGGAACCCCTTAAGGATTCCCTCCTGACATAGAACTAACCATTTGTCCTTGATTGGTAGAGGGAATGATCATGTCAATTAGCAACTGACCATGCATACCTGAGAATGGAGGGGGAACTGTTACATTCCCTATCAGCATGTGCATATTAGGAACCCCCCCAGGTATATGGATCTGGGGGTTTGAACTGTATATTGGCGGCCGACCATGTTGTTCGTAGATGGGAACTGGTGCCCATAGTGCCATATTGAGTGTTATAGGGAGCGTTTTATGTGGCACTTGTTGAATTTATGCAGTTTGACACGAAAGGGGTGGAACCTGGCATCGGCTGGGTTCCACTTGTAGATAGTGTCATGTGAGTGGTTGTACCTAGGACAGATGGGATAGCGGGGTTCACCATTGATGGTGTTGTGATGAATTTCGACTGGGGAAGTGGTGGAGGACCGAAAGCATCCACAAAGTTCCATGACCCATTAGTCATCGACGAGATAGATGGAAATGTTCCAACTACCGAAGCAGGAAGTACAGGTACCACGGGAGCCAAGACAGGTTCCAATGGATTTGTGAGTGGAGTCTTAAAGGGAGGAAGGAATCCTTCGCTGAAGAAATCCTCCAACAAACTTGAATCATTGATTGTTCAAACAGATCCTGTGTGAGATCTAGGAGACTAATCCCCTGAATATGGGGAATCCAATTCAGTGGAACTTTCCAGATCTTCCACAATGAGTGGAGGAAGGGCTAACAATCATCTAAAGTGATGACGAGGGCTAGATGTAGCCATGGTGACCATTAATTTTTATCAATAAATTTTATCATTGTATTCCTTAAAGTCTCAAATGATAACACTCATGTACCTAAAATAAGTATAAAAAATACTCTAAATTGATCAATCAACAAACAGAGGGAAATGACCGTGTCTGATAAACACTGATCACTGGAGATGAAACCTAGTATCTCAATGAATAATAGAGAAGTCTAGCCAGATGTACAGTTGGTTACTCTAGAGCTTTGCTCGAACCTCAAATTGAGGGGCCAAGTACTCTCGTGAAGATGAGCATCCTCCCAAAAACTAAAGACAGAGTAGGTCCATTTGTGTTAGGTACCTAGACAGCCCGTCTCAGTCATCTTGTGTAAGTCCCTATAAGTTTGGCCACTAAAGATACCTCAGATCACAGACACCATCGGGGGGGGACATAGTCATAGATAGCATGCTATGTGGGAAAGATACCTGAGTCCCCAACTCAACTCTGAAATCCCTGAAGGGATCCCCAATACACAGAATACCCAAAGGATTTGTAATAGAAGTTGAGCTATCTTCACTTACAGTCCAATGTTGTCTCGTATTTTTCTCCGCTTTTACTAGAGTGGTCCCAGTAGTATGAGTGCAGAAGGAATTTTTCTCTCTTTTAATGACACTAGTTTGGTGTTTGATCTTGGGCCGTTTTACTCACTCTGCTTATCCTAAGATCCTAGCCTATCTAATATTTGTTTGCTCAATAAAGAGTTACTAATTGATTTTAGGTAAATTTTATGTGTAATTGATTATTGTCTTTGGTAGGGGAGTTGAGGTATGAAACGTGATGAGACTTTGACTCAATAAATCATGCAGAAAAAAACGCTTTAAATTTTTTTCAATTCAATGAAAACAAGTTGTATTCTACAAGTGAGATTATTTTCACATATTCATATTATTTCCATGCATTTCAATCATTTAACACATGCATAACCAATGAACTTCTTTCCAGTGTCTCTTAACAACTACTTGAAACCAAAATAGAGCAGCTTTTGACTAGCTAAATAGAAGGATGAATAATAAATGTGAGACTCTCTTTCGAAAAAAATGCTTTTAAGAAAGAAAAACAAAAATGATTTCCTAAAAAAATATTTTAAGGACACTGATTTCGCTAGCAAAATGCAGTTACAGATCTTCTTTCAGTCCATGAGAAGGATTCCAATCCCTTTTGGCTTTCAGACACTACTAAAAATCAAGGTATTGGGAGACTAACGCTCTGTAACAATGGCTACAGAGAGTCAGTAGGCCCACTAACGCTCCTTGTGAACAGGGACAATGATTTATAAAGCTCTATGTTGCCTACTAACCTGCGTTAGTGTAGAAAATTAGTCAAACCAAGGGCTTTCAAGATCAGATTCAGAGGTGAATACTTGTAGGCAAGATGCAGCAAGATCTTTGGTGGGTCAGAAAGGGATTGCAGAAGTATAGGGATCTCTTAGAAGGAGGAGAAAATAGAGAAGAGTCTCGGTAAACCGGGAACTAGATGTATAGTCCCCAGTGGAGTCGCCAATTCTACTATAGGGTAAAATGCATGGTGTATGGAGAATGTAAATACCCTCAAAGGTATTCCTAGGACCTCTGAAAAACTGTAAGATTATCTACAACTACACAAATTTACATGCATGTTCATAAACAATAACTAACTATCAAAGCATTAGAAGTAGATTACCTCAAGTCTTCGTGTAGATTTGCTTGGAGATCACAATGCAGCCAAGTGGAATTCCCTCAAAGCCAGTTCCAAAGTCAAGTCCTGCACATAGAAGAGACAAGCGTAATCGTAGCATACAACTCTAATAACTAATACATGAATATATAAAATAACATCTAATTGCATACAAGTAAGCTACTCATGCTAATAGGCATTGAACAAACAACTAAATGAATGATAGTATCAACACCAAGAGTAGATAGTACAACTACAATTCTATATTAATGTTGGCAGAGTGATTACAACCATCTGTTGTATCAGCCTTCCTTTACCCATCTACCTTCTCTCTCTCTCTCTCCCTTCTTGCTCACTTCTTATGATATGAGTCAATGCTCAACAATCAAGTATGCTATCCTTTCAAATGCTCTGACCTCTTTCACAATAAACCTCACTTTGATTATATAGAAATTGAGTTAGGGCTGCCAAGCTCCTCCTTGTGTTCACTAGGGCAAAAGCAATGAACTTGCCATGTTTTTCTACTCTTTCCCATTTGCCTCCTTTTTTCAAATTAAAAATCCTCCAAATATCTCAATTTTGGATATTTCCTTGCTTTTCTTGAGTAATCTTAGGGACAAATATGTAGATATTTGTGTGTCAATTCATTCCTTTGACCCTTGGAACTTCACCAAGTTTCACTAACATTGTTCCCATACTAGCAACATGCTTTAATAGGGTCACTAATGCACCTCTACGCTTGGTAACAAGCTTTATAAAGCAGGTTATTAGTGCACAACCAGCGTTAGTGTCGAATCAAGGCCTAGGATTGTGGTCTTTGTTTAAACTATCATGTCTTTCCCCTCTCAGTTGATGAGGAGGTCAATTTTTTGTATAACAATTCCACTGGATAGTTCATCACAACAAATATAATAATATTATATTAAAACTCTGGAAATTCTACATTATTACAGTTTATTAAACTTTATGATCTGTGGATTCAACTGCAATTAGTGCATGCATCTAAATGGAAATTATGAAGAGAAGTAGAGAATGAAAAAATAAGTAGACAAACACACACAAGACACAATATATGCTCTCTGGGAAACCCTTTTGAGAGAAAACCTAGCTAGAAGGTGAGGTTGCTATGCTCTCTTTCTCTGTCTGGAAATATGGCTCTAGGTACAAAGAAGTAATGTTTGTGGCCCATGGGTTGCTATAGTGCACAAATCCCCTCTATGTGCCCTACCTGCTATCTCTCCTGGCTATATTTTCTCACCTATGGAACAAAATTCTCTCGAAAGAATGGAATGTCTTCCTCCTAGTGGCCCAGTTATAACACGGCCCAATAGCCTACTATTGGTTAAGTTTGACTACATCAACTCTTGACCAGAGTTACAAAATAGACTCTTATAGAGTATTTTACATCAAAAACATGTGTCTAGCCCATTTTCAATGAATAATGGGGGCTGACGTGACATCATCCTAAGCTATAGGTGTGAAAACAAGAAGGTCAACTTCTGAGTGGCATACATTTTGCATATGGACTCCGATTGGCGTGCTTCTTATGTCGCTAGGAAGGTCTCTATGTGAAGAATATCATGAAAATGTGCAATGTTAAAGAAGCAAATTTTTACCCCTAAAAAATGTCGTTTGATGCCTGAAAATGCTCCCAGAATGTTTTAGATTCCGTTTCACCAAACTAGGTCCCACTGGTAAAAATAGTCCTATGAGATTATTCCTCCACTCTTTCTGGTCCAAATGCATGAAGATGGATGAAAGCAACTATAATGATCCAATTCCTATCATTTGTAGATGTAATCTTTGGGAATATTTTCTTAGAAATTGATCACACGTGCTGTCAATCACAACGATCAGCCGTCCCACCAAATACACAGTTGGATCTCCTTTCTTGCACTACAACTATTGAAAATGATCCTATAATATAGATTTACATATTAGTAGAAATGTAGGAACCATCTTAGTAGCTAATGATATTTTTAATTTTTATTTCGATTGTTCAAAAAATTAGGATGGCTTTGGAGATGGTTGCATTCTTACAGAACCACATAATAAAATGTACATTTTTTCATGTCATTTGGCATTTGAGTGCAGAAATAACATTGCTAAATATGAAGAACTCATCCTAGGATTAAAGAAATTCATTTACCTCAAGGTCGATGTACTCAAGGTAATTTGTGACTCAATTGTCACAAGTAGGGTACAAAATACTATCCATTGTGTTTCACCAAATCTGGAAAACTACGAACAAGAGGTATGGTGACTTACTTCTCACTTTAAATCATTTAATATTATTTATGTTCCTATAATTAGAAACACTATCGTAGGTATATTATCTAATGCGGCTTCTAGGATGTCACCTATAAAAAAATGGTTTTTATATAGAGTTTATTTATAGACCATCAGTTCCTGATAACGTAACTAAGTTTTATGTTTTTAGTGATGACCATTAGATATTCCATTTTATGGATAATGTGGATCTTTATAAAGATGCATCAATTAAGAATATGATCATGATAATGATTTGTAGGAAGAAGTCGATGGAATGAAAGGGAATACTATACCCAAAGGTGTGGTGTTTATGGAAATGCTTTCCAACCTGTAAAACCAATTCAGAGGACCAATCAACACTAATACTCATAGCTCAAAGTTCTCATATGAACAAGTCAACATGGAAACTTAAGATGATCTAAAATATGTAAATCTCAGTACATGTTGTTCTCCACTAGAACGACAAGCATTTATTTTCCTTTCAAAATAGTACCATGATGTGTTTCCATGGACATATGATGATTTAAATACATATGACACTCATATTATATAACACATCATTCCTATAAAAGAAGGGGGTGAAACCATTCCACCAAAAGCTGAGGAAAGTTCATCCAATGGTTGAGCCCCTAATCCAAAAGGAATTATAGAAGTTGCTAGATGCTTGGATCATTTTTAAGGTCAAACATTATACCTGGTTTTTGAAATTTGGTCTCAGTCAGGAAAAAGTCTCATGACATGGTCTATGTGTTGATTTTCACAATCCCAACCGAGCATCAGATAAAGATAATTACCCAATGCCATCTATGGAACAAATTATCCAAATGGTCTTTGGGTTCGAGATGTTCCCACTACTACATGGGTTCTCTGGGTATAATCAAGTGCTAATGGCATAAACTAATCGCCTAAAAACTACTTTCAGGACCAAGTGCAGGGATTCTTCTTTTTAATTGCATGCCATTCACACTTATTAATGTTGGAACTAAATTTAAAATAGAAATGGAAATTATTTTCCATGGCTTAATTGGTCAAAGTTCAGTATTCTATTTGGATGATGTAACTATATTTTCTAAAAGAGGATCAAATCATGCGCATCATCTAAAACTGATATTTGTGTGATGTTGCAAGTATGGGATCTATTGAAATCCCAAGAAAAGAATCTTTGGTGTATGCGAAGGTACTCTCTTAGGAAACTTTATTGCTAATAGAGGAATCAAGGTTAATCTAGAAAGGGTCAAAACTATATCTCAAATCCCTTTTCTTGTAAAAAAGAAGGCTATGCAATATTTTATGGGGAATATTAACTTCTCGCATAAATTCATCTTTTATTATGCACATATCGTTAAACCACTGGAAGAGAGGATAAAGAAAGATGCAATATATAAATGGATTAAAAGGGAAAATGATGTTTTTTCTCAAATTAGACAAGTTATTGTTGACGCGCTTGCTTTGTTTATTTCTAAATGTGGAAAATATTTTTTGCTACATACCTTCAATTTTGATTCATCCATTGCATCCATATTGACACAAAAGGATAATGAAGGAAATGAATGGCCTATTTGTTTTATGAATTCTGGTTTACAGTTTTCAGAATTAAACTACCTGTTGTGGCCAACAACAACCCCCCTTATTATTTAGTTTTATCACTAATACTAAATAAGTGGGGACCCTTATTCAAAAATTTAAAAAATTAATTAGGGCTTGTATTTCCTTTTTGAATAAAACTTAATATCATAAACTTAGGAGAATACCCTTGAAAAATCTAAAACACTAAAGTTTTATGATAAGTTAGAATAAAATCACTCCTTAAAAAGTGTCGCATTGCAAAAAGGTAATGGATGCCTTCCTACAAGTGGAGTTCTAAGTTGCGAAATCGCAATGCGAACCATGTATCAAAAGACCCTCATTGCATCGCATGCTTCAAACATCACTAAAGATGAAATTCCTCAAACCGACGATATGCGATGGTGCATTTTGCAAATCGCATTTCACAGAAAACACATTAACAGATGATTACCACATGTGATGGATTTGCGATATTGCAATTCCGTGATATTGCGATCTGTGATACTGCGATCTGCGATATTGCGAAGCAAATCGCAAAATTGCCTCATCACAGATCTACAGGGCTCGCCCTTTGAAAAATATTTTTCCATAAACCGATGCTGAGTTATGCGCATTAATTTTAATCAATGAGTTAGTTGGCAATCATTAATAAAATATGTTTTTGATCTGATCGAGGAGCCATTTCACATAAGGTGATATATTTTATATAGTTTCGGCATTTAAAGCTTTCTCGTCACCTTTTTCTTATCATTATTCTCACCTCATTTGTAAACCGTAGGAGTGAAGAGTAGAGAAGTATACATAGTAGTGTTTAGGATATTATGGGAAAGAAGGATAAAGCTCCAAGTTCTGAAGATAAGAAATGACGCCCTTATACACGGACACCACCTGTAACAAAGATCTCGGTATTACTACTTGGGAAGGCATGTACAGTCTACTCAAGGAAGAAAGTCCCAAAATGATGGAGGTTACAGCTACTGCAGGCTTACACGAGTCTTCTGAGGCATCTATTAGAGCACTATCATGTTCGTTCTTGCACCAGATAGCGGCAAGGCCTAAAAATCTTCCATATATGGACATGGTCAAATGGGTATTGGATAATGATGATATCACGTATAGAGAATTTAAAGCTCAGAACTACAAACTCACAGAGTAGTTACTTTCACAAAATTTAAGCTTTATATCCTCTAACAAAAAGTGCGCAAGAGGCAAAAATTGCACCAGGGAAGCTTGGATCGAGAAACGGAGGAAATTCTCTTTGCTTGCCTAGCACTATTCACGCATCGCTGGGAAAAACCCCTCGAGATGGAAAGCCTCTGATCGCTCAGTTGCCTATAAGCCCAGAAATTTGTAGGAAAAAGTACTAAAGGTGAAAAGCAAAACTTGAACTCTAAAACTAGTGGTATTTATCAGAAATATCCTCAAGTGGTATGAAGATATGAACAAGATCTACAGACAAGCTAGAGATAGAAGGCTCAAGAGAAAGTAGAATCCATCAATAGATTAACCAAGTTGAATTGGGATTCTTACTGGGTGTACTTGGTAAAACTACATAGCCAGTGCATGACTCTCAAATGTATCATCAATTCTGCTGAGAAGATGGCGCCAGCACTTGTCCATTCCATTTTCGCAGGACAGCAAAAGTCAGAAGTCGGCCAGCAAGCTCTCCTCAAGCAAATGTTGAATGCTTGCGACTACAAGGAACAGATACATAGATATTTAGTTATCAGTTTTAGTTTTAGATTCAGTTTTAGTTTCAATTTTGCTTTATTTTTTCTTGAAACGAGGATGGTCATTTAAACCGCATCCTACATTTCTGTAATAAATTATTTTTAGATTTAGCTAGTAGTATTTAAACCCTTCTCATGCATTTAGAGAAGGGTCCTGAAATTTGTCAAAAACTTGTCCTCAGAACATGCACTTTTTCACCCTCTGAGGAGGTTTTGATGAATGAATGGAATATGATTTATTGATATCTGCGTCTAATATCTACTACTGATGTTGCACTTTTGTACTCTTAGTGGATGTTGGATTAAGAAGAGATAAATCATTATTGCTTGAAGCTCATGAGTAGAACTAGTTATAAATGGTACTTTTATCTCTTAACTATTTCTTCCTATGTGTTAAAGTGATATTCATGTTCAATTATTTATATATGAATGCCTAAATGCTTGAGTTATCATTTGGCACTTTTGTACAGTGATAACTATTTATTTATGCTTAATATATGAGTAACTTATTATGCGATATGTTTTTCACAATTGTTTCATCTAAATTTTTATACGAAATGGTTTATCTTTATTGAATTATTTTCTCATAGCAGTTGAATGATCTTTATTACCAATTGTTATTTGAAATCATTTTAGATCGCATAATAGAAAGATTACATCCTGGGTTAGTTTAGAATTAGATATTTCTGTTTATTAGAATACAATTGCATGTTGTTAGATTAGATTTAGAATAAAAGCATTTTACTTAGGAATTATTAGAAAGGAAATATCAATTCTCAACACACACACACACACATATATTGGGAAACTGGTCCCATATCCCCAGTCGGACCCACTATACCAAATGGAAAAGGAGCTGCTAACCAAGGTCTGGACAGCGTTGGTATCCCCCTTGTTGTAGACTTGATTGTTAGGGCTTCAACATATTTGGTGCTAGAAGGAGGGCCCCGAAATGTAAATGGCAAGTAAATCTAAATCTAAATACCATTCTGAGAGTAAATTTCCATCACCATCTCCATTGACTTCTCCATCTCACTTAGAATCTTTAAATCTTGAGCAAGAAGTGGAAAGAACAATAACCACTGCCACAAACCCGAATATTTCAGAGAAATCTACTATTCAACCTCATGAAGTTGAATATTTGATCCATAAACTTCAACGATTTTCTATATCACCCCAAAGATCTGAAAAATCTCAAGATAGTGTGGCTTCACAATATAACCCTGCTCACCCTCTCACCAAATTAAAGAGCGAAAAGTTTGGTATTGAGCCAACTGAGTTACCTCTACCTACAAGGAAGAGAGAAAGGAAATCACGTAAAGGGTCTGATAGTGAGACTCTTTCATCATCATCATCCATCTCAACCTCTCCACCGCAAAGCCAACCATCCACCCCTCCACTTCAGATTATTTTACACCAGTCCACTGGAACTTCCACATCTCCTTCTCAATCATCTAGAACTGTAATATCCTAATCTTCCCAACTGCAGGGATCATCTTCTGTGCTTTCATCTATTAGTAGTTCAGTGATGGCCCAATCTCCATGGAATAACCCAGGGGTAATCTTAATGCCTGCGCCCTTGAGTCAAATACCGGCCCATCCTAAAAAATGGCTGTCAAAGTTTAATCCTGAAGCAGGCATGCTAGCGGAAGAACATATAAACAACTTTATGTTATCTATAAATCTCAATGGAGTTACTAATGAAGACGTTGTCATCCGACTCTTTCCTTACACTTTGCAAGGAGCAGCCAGATCATGGTATTTCTCATTACCATCTGGATCTATCACTAGTTGGGATATTTTCCAAGAATAATTCTTGACTAAGTTCGGTGATGACAGGTCTATGACGACATTGATCGATGACCTGTCTAACCTTAGGGCTGAGTCAAAGGAACCTATCAAAGATTTTAATTCACGTTTCAATAAACTATTGAACAAAATTCCTACCGCTTCCAAGCCCAGCGAAGAAGTTCAAAGTGAATGGTACATCTCTGCTTTACCATCAAACATAGCAATCTTCATTGGTAGGGCTAATAAAACAACTTTAGCTGACAATATGAAAGAAGAAATAGTGGTAGAGAAACGTATCATAGCCTTAGAAAAGAAAAACATCATTGATGAACGAAAATCTAAGAAGGTCACTTTTAAGGAAGATCCCAAGAAAAAACAGTCGAAAGACCCATTCGATTTAGAAGGATTGCAGAAAGTTTTGAAAACCATGTCTGACGAAATGGTTGACATTAAGAAACAAGTAGTAGAGACTTCTTCTAAAACGCCTTACAAGCCTTATAGAAGAAATACTTCGACTGATTCAAAGCCTCCCAATGCTATTACAACTGCTGAATCAGAAGAAGAAGAAGAGGAAATTGCTACTGAAGAACCTACTGATGAAGAAGAAGTTGTAGAAGTACAAGGTATGTGGGATTTCATCCTCCTAGATGAAGAGGATCAAGAGGCATCACCAGTTAGTACTAGAAGTCGAAATCAACTCGATCCTCCTAAACCTACTCCTAAGCCAAAGAGTGCAAGCTCAATGCCTAAGGATAAAGTCGCACGAAAGAAGAAATCACCCAAAGCGACTCAAACAAGCTCAGTCCAAACAGATTCACCAACTCCATCTAAAACATTGTTTGTTTCAGATGAAATGGAGTATAATATCATAGAAGACATGAAGAAGACTAGGGCTAACATCACTTTTTATGAATTGAGCAAGTTAAAACATCAGCAAAAGGTACTTTTGAAAGAGTTACATGCAAAACCGGTTGCACCTCTGCCCACTGCTATAATCTCGCAAGCTTCTCATGAGATGGGAAGACCTCCAACTAGTGTGATTAATAAAGTTGATCCAAATGATATCGCTTTAATTGGAGGAAGGTCAAGATCTCATACTCCCCCATTTTTTCTTACTGATGATATTTTCAACAAAAATTTGCATAATTGTTTAGTGGATTCTGGAGCTTCATTTAATATCTTACCTAAATCGATATGTGCAAATTTGAATGTTCAACCTCAGAAATCTGCAGTGCACATAGTTCAGCTGGATCGGTCACAAGTTTAAGTGATCGACGAACTAAATCAGGTTACCATAAGGCTGTCATCTAATCCAAAGGTATGTCAATTTATTGACATTTTAGTTGCAGATATTCTAGAATTTTATGGATTGATTCTTAGCCTAGATTGGTCTGAAAAACTTCATGGATACTTTGCAACTGATTGGTCGCATATGTGGCTCCCTTACAATGGTAAACCAAATCAGATAAAGGTTGAGCGAGAAAGACATTAGAAATACATAGTAACAGAAT
Organism: Pinus taeda; assembly: GCA_000404065.3. NCBI lineage: Eukaryota > Viridiplantae > Streptophyta > Pinopsida > Pinales > Pinaceae > Pinus > Pinus taeda. The sequence goes on from APFE030599743.1 coordinate 136,216, forward strand.
TGGAAGGAGAAAATGAACCTGTCGCATATAGAAACAATAAAATTGGAAACTATTCTGTTGATTCTTTCTGAGGAAATTTTAATGCTGATACTTCACCTTACTTAGAACATTCTATTTTATCTCAAGTAGAAATTTTTTCCCAAACAGATAGTTCTAAATGTATTAATTTTATAGATAGTCCTGTAAATAAATCTTTATTTTGGAAGTTATTCTTTGACAATTCTAAGTCTAATGAAGGAGCAGGAGTAGGATGCGTACTAATCACTCCAGAGGGAAACAAAACTATGCTTACTTGTAGACTCGAGTTCGATTGTACCAATAATACTGCAGAATATGAGGCTTTAGTCCAAGGATTATAAAAAACAATCAGATTAGACATCAAGTATCTACAAGTATTCAGAGATTCTGAAATTGTTATCAGACAAGTACGGAATACTATACATTGTTTATCAGGTCATTTAAAGCATTACCAATCTTTAGTACAACCTCTGACTGAAAATTTTATAGCATCCAATATTTCATCAATTCCTAGACTCCAGAATGCTAGTGCCAACCTCTTGGCAAACGTAGCTTCCAAGCTCATTCCCTCAGAGGACTATAGCACTGATAGATTTTCAATCGAATCAATCTTTAGACCCTCGATTCCTGATAACATTACCAATTGGAGAATTTTCAACGATGATCCCGATATTGTAAGCTTCCTCACATCAGAGGGATCTTACATTAATAAGATAATTGATGAGGACCAACATGACAAACAATTGCAACAAGATAGCACTAATAATTCTATGCCAAAATCAATAGTCAAATTAGAAGACCTATATGATTTGAAAGATCGATTCAAAAGATCTACCAATTCAAAACTTCAAATTTCAACTCTGAACTATGAATTAGTAAATCTAGGAACTGATACCAAGCCGCAGAATATCAACCTAGGTCTTGGCCTAACCCTTGAAGAAAAATTAGAGTATGTTCATCTCTTGAAACAATACAAAAGTGTCTTTGCTTGGAACTATTATGAACTTAAGACTTATGACACTTCTATCATTTAGCATACCATCCCAATGATAAATGATGAAAAACTTGTCCAGCAAAAGCTGAGAAAGATCCATCCTAATCTAGAAAACTAGATCAAATCTGAGCTCAATAAATTATTGAAAGCCAAAATCATTTTTCCCGTTTGACATTCTAAATGGGTTTCCAATATGGTTCCCGTCAGAAAGAAGAATGGAGACATTAGAATTTGCATTGACTTTAGAAATCTTAACAAAGCCTGCCAAAAGGATAATTTTCCTTTGCCTCCCATGGAGAAAATATTACAAGCAGTTGTAGGATTAGAATTAATGTACTTTTTAGATGGTTTCTCCGGTTACAACAAGTTTTGGTCCATCCCAATGATCAATTAAAGACCACATTTAGAACCAAATGGGGTACTTATGCATATCAAAAGATGTCTTTCCATCTGATCAACGCTAGAGCCACATTTCAAAGGGCCATGGACATCACATTTAAGGGATTAGTAAACAAATCAGTAGTAATCTACTTGGATGATATCACTGTATATTCCAAAAAATGAGGTAATCATCTTAGAGACTTAAAACAAATCTTCCAACGTTGTCAAAGGTATGGAATTTCACTTAACCCAAAAAAGTCCTTTTTTGCATTAAGTGAAGGAAAACTTCTTGGTTTTATAGTGTCAAAATCTGGAATCCATATTGATCCCGACAGAATCAAGGAGATCTCTAAAATACCTTTGCCTCATAACAAGAAAGCTATGCAATCCTTCCTTGGCTAGATTAATTATGTAAAGAGATTTGATCCAGATTTTTTAAGGATCATATCTCCCTTACAAGTAATGATTAAAAAGAATTCGATCTTCAAATGGGTCCAAGATGAATACGAAGCATTCAATCTGATTAAACAAGCAATTGTTAACGCTCCATCTTTAGCAAATCCAAATTTTTCTGATCCTTTCATTTTATACACATTTGCCTCTGATAGATCATATGATGTGATACTCACTCAAGAAAATCGAGATAAGGTAGAAGCCCCAATTGCCTTTTTCAGTTCAAATCTACAAGGGGTTGAATTAAATTATTCAGATGTCGAGAAACAAGCTTATGCTGTTTTCAAAGCGATTAAATATTTCAGACCCTTTCTGCTTAAAACCCATACAAAAATCATAATACCATTTCCAGCGGTAAGAAATCTCTTAGTACAGAAAGACGTGGGTGAGAAAAGATCCAATTGGGTTACTGTCGTACAAGAATTCGATGTTGAAATTAAACCAACAAGTATTGTAAAAGGTCAAGGCTTTTGCAAAATGCTGGCTGGAGCATCGCTTATTTCTAAAATACCATTTGTAGAGATACAGATGTACGAGGTAAGCATAAATGATGTTGAATCACTATATGCTGATATCATATTTTATCTAAAGAACGGATATGCCCCTTCAAACCTCGATTATACAAAGAAAAGAGCTCTAAGGTTGAAGGCTAAGAAATATCAGCTCGTAAAAGATGTACTTTTTAGGATAAATTATGATTATGTTCTCCTTAGATTTCTTGAGAAATCGGAAGCTGAAAAGGTGTTGCAGGAACTCCACGATGAACCAGCGGGTGGATATTATGCTAGAGATGCTAAAACACATAAAATCCTGTGCGCAGGCTATTACTAGCCTACACTATTCAAAGACACACATAGCTATGTAAGGAAATGTCAAGTTTATCAAATTGTTGCAGGAAGACAAAAGAAACCATCGTTGCCTTTGCAACCAGTCAACATTGACTAGCCTTTTGATCAATGGGGATTGGATATAATAAGTGAGATCGTTCTTTACTCTTCTAAACAACATAGGTATATCCTTATAGCTACAGATTATTTTACTAAATGGGTAGAAGTAGTTCCTCTCAAGATAGCTAATGCCGAACACATCATTGATTTCATAGATCAGTTCATAATCACCAGGTTTAGTTTACCCTCTGCTTTAATGTTTGATAATGCATCGTATTTTTCTAAAAATGCTATGATTGAATTTGCACTCAAAAGAGGTTTTAAGCTTAAATACTCTGCCAATTATTACCCACATGGGAACGGATTAGCTGAATCAACGAATAAAAACTTAATCAAAATCATTAAGTGAACCATTGATCAAACTCATAAGAATTGGTACGAACCCTTAATATATGCTCTATGGGCAGACCAAATAACAGATAAAGCATCCATTGGCACTTCTCCCTTTAATTTAGTTTATGGGAAAGAAGTGGTCCTTCTAACTCATCTAGCAATTCCCTCTTTGGCCTTAGTTCAATATAATGATGAAGCACCAACTTCTTCCTTACAACTAAGGCAGCTGCAAATCCTTAAGCTAGAAGAGCAATGTGAATAAGCTAAGATAACTCATGCTCATCACCAAGAATTAGTAAAAGCTTCTGTTGATTCAAACATGATATCCAGAAAGGACTTTCAGATTGCAGATCTAGTCTTAAAGTGGGACAAAGCTCATGAGGAAAAGGGAAAACATATTAAATTTCAACGAATGTTGCTTGGCCCTTTCCAAATTGCAGAAATCATAGGTCCATCTACTTTTATGTTACAAGATTTAACAGGAAAAACAGAATCTTTACCTGTTAACGGGCTGATCCTCAAAAAATACTTTCCATAGGAGATCATTCTTATATTTTTGTAGATTAGTTTTTCCTTTATTTTCATAATAAAACCAACTGTAAATGATTACATTTGGAATTCACGAAAAAGAAAAGTATTTCTTTTAGATTTTGTTTTTCTCTTGTATAAATACAAATGATTTAGAAAATTGGTCATTATTATTCAAAGATATAGTCAAAGGTTATAAGCCTGAAAATGATACTAGTTTCAACATTGTAAATTTTGATAAAAAGTGACCTTTAGTGGGAATTCGTTTTATATCAGTCAAATGAAAGGTCTCAATAACAAAATGAAGATTCTCTGTAGAAAAGCTCTTTCCAAAAACTCTACCATTGTCATCCAAATCTATTCTTAAGGAAACAATGACTCCCTCCCCACCTAGGGAATTACGAGCTTCAAGGAATAATCCAGCGATACACTTTAACTTAAAGAATAAGAGGTCTCATCACGAGCTGACTTATCATGATCATAGATATTATATCTTGCTGACTTTGCCAAAACTACATACCACAACAGGGCAATGACTCAATATTGTTGCAATCAAAAGACAAGGGGTCTCATCACGAGCCAGCTTGTTCAACAAAGTTATAAATCAATTGAATGGCACTATCATAATTTGGCTACCAAAACAAGGCATTTTTCATCAAGGATTAAAAGAAAATAAAAGCAATAAGTGTGGATATGGATTTCCCTTTGAAAATTGTATATTTCTCCAAGTAGGATACAGGATCATTACTGGGTAACAGGTAACCCTGTCGAGGCTATAAACGCCTGGTGGCAGCAGAGGCTCTATGTATAACAAATGAGCATATTTAAAACTGATTTACAGAGAAGGCTTTGTTTTTATCTTTCTAAAGCAAGTAGTGACTGATGTAGATACAATGACTAACTTTAGGAAGTAAATAACCAAAGTTAAACATAGAAGAAACAAACTATCATTGATAGCTGAAAGCATGATGTAATTTATCTTTCTAAATAAAGTTTGATTTTTTGAAAATTTTCTATTTTGGAAGTTTATAAAATTCAAAAGAAAAGCGGAGATAACTGGTTCTTCCAAGTGAATCGCCAATTGTTGTGGCCAGCAACAACCCCCCTTCTTATTTAGTTTTATCACTAATACTAAATAAGTGGGGACCCTTATTCAAAAATTAAAAAAATTAACTAGGGCTTATATTTGCTTTTTGAATAAAACTTACTATCATAAACTTAGGAGAATACCCTCGAAAAATCTAAAAGACTTAAGTTTTATGATAAGTTAGAATAAAATCACTCCTTAAAGAGTGTCGAATTGCAAAAAAGTAATTGATGCCTTACTACAAGCAAAATTCTAAGTTACAAAATCATGATGCTAACCACGTATCAAAATACCCTCATCGCATCGCATGCCTCAAACATCACTAAAGCTTAAATGCCTCAAACCGCCGATATGCGACGCTGCATTTTGAAAATCGCATTTCGCAGAAAACGCATTGACTGATGATTACTACACATGATGGATTTGCGATATTGCAATTCTGCGATACTATGATCTGTGATACTGTGATCTACAATATTGCGAAGCAAATCGCAAAATCACTTCATCGCAGATCTATAGGGCTCGCCATTAGAAAAATCTTTTTCCATAAAACAATGCCCAGTTATGCGCGTTAATGTTAATCAATGAGTTAGTTGGCAATCATTAATAAAATATGGTTTTGATCTGATCGAGGAGCCATTTCACATAAGGTGATATATTTTATATAGTTTTGGCATTTAAAGCTTTCCCATCACCTTTTTCTTATCATTATTCTCACCTTATTTGTAAACTGCAAGAGCGAAGAGCAGAGAAGTATACATAGCAGTGTTCAGGATATTATAGGAAAGAAGGGTAAAGCTCCAAGTTCTGAAGATAAAGAAATGACGCCCTTATACATGGACACCACCTGTAATAAAGATGCTGGTATTACTACTTGGGAAGGCATGTATAGTCTACTTGAGGAAGAAAATCCCAAAATGATGGAGGTTACAGCTACTGCAGGCCCACACGAGTCTTCTGAGGCGTCTATTACTGAACTATCATGTTCGTTCTTGCACCGGATAGCGGCAAGGCCTAAAAATATTCCATATATGGACATGGTCAAATGAATACTGGATAAATTTGATATCACGTATAGAGAATTTAAAGCTTAGAACTATGAACTCATGAGGTCGTTATTTTCACAAAATTTAAGCTTTATATCCTCTAACAAAAAGCATGCAAGAGGCAAAAATCACACCAGGGAAGCCTGGATCGAGAAACAGAGGCAGTTTCCTATGTGCGCCTAGCACTAATCGTGCATCGCTAGGTAAAACCCCTCGATATGGAAAGCCTCTAATCACTCAGTCGCCTGTAAGCCCAGAAATTTATAGGAAAAAGTGCTAAAGGCGAAAAGAAAAACTTGAACTCTAAAACTAGTGGTATTTATCAGAAATATCCTCAAGTGGTATGAAGATATGTACAACATCTACAGACAAGCTGGAGATAGAAGGCTCAAGAGAAAGTAGAATCCATCAACAGGTTAACCAAGTTGAATTGGGGTTCTTACTGGGCATACTTGGTAAAACCACATAGCCAGTGCATGACTCTCAAATGTATCATCAATTCTGCCCGAGAAGATGGCACCATCACTTGCGGATTCCGTTTTCGTAGGACAGCAAAAGTCGGAAGTCGGCCAACCAACTCTCCTCAAGCAAATGCTAAACACTTGCGACTAAAAGTAATAGATACATAGATGGTTAGTTATCAGTTTCAGTTTTAGATTCAGTTTTAGTTTTAGTTTTATTTTTTCCTGAAATGATGACGGTCAGTTAAACCGCATGCTACACTTTTGTAATAAATTATTTTTAGATTTGGCTAGTAGTATTTAAACCCTTCTCATGCATTTAGAGAAGGGTCCTAAAATTTGTCAAAAACTTGTCCTCATAACATGCACTTTTGCACCCTCTGAGGAGGTTTTCATGAATGAATGGAATAGGATTTATTGATATCTGCATTTAATATCTACTACTAATGTTGCATTTTTGTACTCTTAGTGGATGTTGGATTAATAAGAGATAAATCATTATTACTTGAAGCTCATGAGTAGAACTAGTTATAAATGGTACTTTTATCTCTTAACTATTTTTTCCTATGTGTTAAAGTGTTATTCATATTCAGCTATTTATATATGAATGTGTGAATGCTTGAGTTATCATTTGGCACTTTTGTACGGTGATAGCTATTTATTTATGCTTAATATATGATTAACTTATTATGGAATATGTTTTTCACAATTGTTTCATCTAAAGTTTTATACGAAATGGTTTATCTTTATTGAATTATTTTCTCATAGCAGTTGAATGATATTTATTACTAATTTTTATTTGAAATAAGTTTAGATCACATAACATAAAGATTACATGCCGGGTTAGTTTAGAATTAGATATTTCTATTTATTAGAATACAATTGCATGTTGTCAGATTAGATTTAGAATAAAAGCATTTTACTTAGGAATTATTAGAAAGGAAATATCAATTCTCAACACACACACACATATATTGGGAAACTAATCCCATATCCCCAGTCAGGCCCACTATACCAAATGGAAAAGGAGTTGTTAACCAAGGTCCGGACCGAGTGGGTATCCCCCTTGTTGTAGACCTGATTTCCGGGGCTTCAACACTACCCTACCTTTGATAAACAAGCTTATGTAGTATACAAGGAAGTTAATAATTTCAATCCCTATCTCCTAAATTACCACATGATTATATATGTGCCTCATCCATAGTTTAGAATGATCTTTATGTAGCATGAGTTGGGTGAGAAGAGGGAAAATTAGGTGACTTGTATGTAGGAATATGACCTATAATTTAAGCTAGTTCATATTTTTAAGGTTTATGGCCTCTATCAACTCAAAATAGAAGTGAGAGATTCTATATAACAAGATATTTCGGGATGGGAGTAGGAAATAAATAGGTATAACATTGAAAGAGTCCCTCCGACAAGCTCAACATCACCTTGTTATTAAGATATATGACAATATTTAGAGCATGATGCCTTGCCCATGCATTTATTGAATAAATAGAAAAGGGAATTTCACCTTAAAGCTCTTCCATATCAACTTATGCATTGAGTGTTTTTTCGAAAGCACCATGATGGTGTCTTGCTAAGATTATTAGAACCCTAGGAAATAGAAGGGGTATTAAGAGACTTGCATGATGGACTAATAGGTGGACACTTTGTGAGTGAAACAACTAAAAATAAAGTAATGAGGGTTGGTTACTACTAGCCCAATTCGTTTAAGGATTCTCATGCTTACGCTCTAAAGTTCCTAGCATTCCAGAGATGTGTTGGTCAAGACACAAAGTCATCTGCCTGAGTAATACCAATAGTAGTTGAGAAATATTTCCAATAATTGAGACTAGAAGTCATTGGTGAGATCATTCTACAATTATCAATGAAACACAGATACATCCTGACAACAATAGATTATTTTACTCGGTGTACTAAATCGGTTCTTTTGAGACAAGTCAATGATCAAGAACTCATTCAATTTCTAAAGCAAAAAATCATAACTACATTTCACATTCCAACATATCTAGTCTTTGTGTTGGGAAGTGGATCCCCCCATATCAGGTTTTTAGGGCTTGAAGCCCGAATTTTGGTCAAGTGTAATGTAAAGACCCCAAGAAATGTGAGTGCGAAGCACAAGAGTCTAGGGTTGTCCGCCCTAAGATAATGTAATTTAATGTAAAATGTGTCAGCCTACCCATGGTCTGTGGACCACGCGATTGTATAAATAGAGCGAGGCTCTAAGTGTAAAGTTAGTCTTAGTTTTTGACAAGTAATAGATAGATGCAAAGGCTTGGTTAGAAGTTAGAAGTAGATCTAAAGGTATTGGGTCATAGTGATAGGTGGAGGCTTTGTAGCTGAGTGCGCAGAGGCCTAATTGAGTCGAAAACTAAGTGCGCTGACCCCTACAGTTGAGTGCACAGGGAGAAGTTAGGATTGTACTTGGACTGAGAATCAATAAAAGATACGCTGATTCTGAAATATTGTGTGTCTATGCTTCTGTTATATTTATGCATCTCTTTATAGTTTTATGATTGCGCACACTGGTTGTGAATGTTAAATGATTAATGAGAATATTGGGCTCACACAATTAAGTTAAAATATATAATAATAGCACAATAAGGATAAAGGATCTAGACAACACCTATTCATGCTCCTTATAGAGCTGCACGGAAGTAGTTGCACAAGTTGTGAAGGACAGATGGCTGCGCGGAGCAGTGTAAGCATGTAGGTTCAGTTTGCGAACTTCCTAGATTTCATCAAGACATCCCTAGGGTGTGGAAACCTAGTTCCAGCACCCTCCCATACTACCTCGGGTGAGACCTATGTCCACGCACCATGTACTATTGCTGAAAGGGCCGATAGTTTCAGGATTTGTTTGGCTAAATCACTTCTAAACTTGGGTTAGGCCCCAACATGCCAACAAATGGTTCCGTTGCCGGGACCAAGATCTGCCTAAGGGATGTTTGATGTCTTGCCACTGGAACCCAAAAAAGAAGGAAATTGAAGAGTGGTTGGACAAGAAGATTCATGAGATCGTGACACAGAACTCCACAGGTATCCGAGAAAAGGCGGCTGGATTGCTACGTGTATATGGAAATCCATGAGATATTCTTCACGTCCTTTCCTTCTTAACTATATGAGTGGATCACGAGGTTAGTCGACAGCCAGGGAAGGTGTAAGCTCGACCAACCGATAGTGTGGACTCCAGAATTAGTGCGCAGACTAGAGGCATTAGAAGATAATATCGCGTGAGCTGTGGAACATTGCCTGAACTAGATAATAGGGGGATTTATCATTGAGTTCATGGTAGACACAATCGTGAGCTACAGTGAAGCAGAAATACGTTTTCTCAAGGGACCATGAGGTAAGTACATTAAATCTTTGAATCCCTGGATTAAGATGATGTTATGTGAAAAGCGGGTTATGTGAATACATTAATGTTTGGAACGACGTGAAGTAGAAAGATCTACAAAGGTAGTGGGGAAGTAGGAAACAATCCCTTAATATCACCTTCGCGAGAGAGTGAGGAAGAGCTTGCTCGGGTATCTCTGAGAAGTGCACTCAGTTTGATAAGGCAGCGCATTCCGCAATTACCACCTCCACCACACCACCACCCGCTTCACCTCCTTCACCTCTATCTCCACCCACTCCACCCACACCAACCTCACAGTTCAGCATGGCAAGCGCGATCAAGCTACCCATATTCAGAGGAGTATGGAATGAGGATCCAGACCAGTTCTAGTTTGTGGTAAGAGCAGTGTGGGAAGCACAAGGGGTCATAAATGACAACATTAAGAAGGCTACATTGGTGAGCATGCTGTAGGATCGTGTGTTAACATGGTATATCAAGAAATCTAATGACCACCCAAATGTAGGGATAATAGAGATCCAGAATGCATTGAACAAAGAATTTTTCCGGTTGAAATCAGAGACACAGTTAATCATTGGGTTCAAAGAGATCGCGATGCTTCCAGCTGAGACCCACTGGGATCTGGATCAGTGGTTGAAGAGTACTATCCATGAGGCTAATATGATACTCACGGATGCATTGCATTGCACATGGTTTGTGGAATCTCTAACACCGCACTTGAGGACGACGTTGTCGCAACAAAAAAATTCTACCCAGGCAGAAACGTTGGAAATGGCTGAGGTTGCATGAGACATTGATATAGGATCTGGGGCTAGGCGTTCAAAAAATCCATGCCCAACTGTACAATCTCTGCCTAGAAATGAAGAGCATGAAGCAAGATAGGGCACCACGGCCAGAGGCACACGAGGAAGTGTGGTGCATAAAATCCAAAGGCCAGGTCCATGACAAGGACCACTTTTGAGTATTCGTGAACTACTTGGTAGGAGGGGGGCCAATGCCATTGAGATCGGAGGCACAGGTAGGGCCGAGTGTGACAACCATGTTATGGTGTGCGATCTGTTAGATAGGAGGAAAACACATGACATATAATTGCCATTTTTTGCAGAAGTATACACAGACTCCCCAGCAGTTGTTTTGTAATTTTTGTAGGTTAGTAAGCCATGATGAGCATACTTGTCACAACTATGAGTTAATGATGGAACAGACCCTGGCATATTAGATGCAAACAGAAACGCGAGCCCTCGACCCAGTGGTGAGGATGGCATGCGTGGGATTTTAGTGGCGAGGTCGAGGATGAGGAGGAATGGGGCCAGGAAGGGGTCATGGACAACTAATTTGTTACAATTGTGGAGGACCAAGGCACTATGCTCGCAATTGTACCAACCCGACAAGAATATCCTATTCATATTGTTCTCAGTCTGGTCATGAAATGATATATTTTCCTATGTTGATCACACAAATGTGTGAGAAAGGGGTACTCCAACCTTCTCTGACTCAGAATATCCAAACAATGAGGTCTGAACTGTGCGAAGAAGACCCAAATGTGAACATGATGCTCAGAAGCGGTGCGACCATAGGGGAGGATAAGGGTGAGTAGCCCGAGGAAGATACATGTGTTCGCAAGGCTGCTACAAAGGAACCTGAGTTTGACTTAGAACGCGCAAAGGAGATGTTCATGGAAGCTAAGAAGAGCTTCACAGAGGCCTCCACTTCAGGTAGTAAGGATCAACCAGAGCTAGGGGTGGATCCTTGTATGCTTACTACCTTTTTGGAGACATGCATGAAAGTGTTGCATGACAATAAGGTAGTTAAGGGACTACAAGAATTGATCACCAGGTGCGTAGGGTCAGGGGAACCACATGTCATCTGGAAACTGGGAAAGCATGCGTTGTGCATGAGGAGGGAAATGAGATTAATGGTGTAGATTAGCGAGTATGAAATGGATCAGGTAATCCTACACCTGGGTTCAGATGTGAATGTATTACCGAAGTAGACATGGGAATGTATGGGTAGGCCTGTGTTATAGTGGGCCCCTATTCAATTACGAATGGTGAACCAACAAAATATTTTTCCAATGGGGCGGTTGCATAGGGTAATAGCTGATATCGAAGGCATGAGCATATAGACAGACTTTGAAGTAATAGATATTTTCGATGATAGCAATCCTTATCCCGTGTTTCTAGGAATAGACTAGGCCACTAATATGAATGGAATCATTAACATGAAGAAGCAGAAGATGATATTTGAGAAAAATTCCCTACGAGTAGTAGTTCCGCTAGACCTAGCCGAAGGAGCACATTACACTGAACCAGTAGGCAATTATGAGATTAGGATTGGGTGAATCTGATTGTAGATGGAAGGATCTCGTGGGAGTGCGCAATTTCTTACACCTCGGATTCAAACGAAGAAGATGAGTGCTAGCACAATCTGTTGAACGAAGTGACAACGCTGAATTGCAACATGATGATTAGATCACTGCATTGTGTAACAACCCAGGCCTGAGATCTACCAACATATGATGGATTGACAACGGTGGATGAATGCTTGAGCAAGTTTGAAAGCACAGTACCGAAACAACAGCAGTTCAATGCATTGAAGTGGGTGCTATGAGCGACACTTGCGCACTGGTGGGGAACACATCAAGGAAATTTTGAAAATTGGTGCAGCTATAGAAGGATGATGCACCTAAGATTTGGGAAACCAATACAGATAGAAGATAAATATGATGGACAAGATGACCCACATATGCACCTTGCCAAATGGACTAAGGCCTATGGGGGAGAACCTTAGCCTAAATGGGTACACTTATTCTACCATACCCTGGATGTCATACCCATGAATTGGTATACTAAGACGGAACTCTGACATGGTATGTGCGAATCAGATGTCTTGCATGAGGGATTTTTGTTAACATTCACATTTGAAGACCGATGGTCAGATACTATTGATGATGCACTACAAGCCGTAAAAGCCGCCATCTTCAAAATACCATAGGAACCACGACAAATAGTTTAACCAGCACGAGCAACCCAGTTAAGCAGTGCCCTAGAATGTATAATGTGCAAGTAGAGGAGGATGATGACGACCCAGGAAATATTAATATTCCAGAAACTAAAGGGTGTCACGAAGTTTTAGGACCAGCAATTTGGGATCACAACATCACTGAGCCCCTAAAAACAAAGCAGGTAAATATTGGCATAGACGCGGAGCCGAAGTAGGTGATGCTTGGGGACTATTGGGATGATGCTATGGTAGATAAGGTCGTCGAGTTACTCCGTGAATATCATTATTTGTTCCCGACCAAAATCATGGACTTAAAGGGGATAATTTGTGACTTGGGGATGATGAAGATCATTCTGAAACTGGACACGAATCCAGTTAAAGAGTGACCTTACCATTTGAATCCAAAGTATAAATAAAAGGTTAGACGAACTAGATAAAATACTTGCAGCTAGAATTATTGAACTAGCGGAAGAAGCTGACTAGGTGAGTCCCATGGTAGTACAAGAGAAAAAATAGAAGGGTGAAATTAGAATATGCATGGACCTCAGGAAGCTTAACGACGCTTGTGTTTGTGATCCATTCCCGACACCATTTACAGATGAAGTACTGGAGAATTTTGGCAGTCAGGAAGCTTACCCATTCACGGATGGCTTCTCGGGGTACCATCAGATCAAGATCATGTTGGAATATGGTAGCAAGACAACCTTCACAACCAAATGTGGCTATTTCAATACACCGTTATGCCCTTTGGATTGAAGAACGTGCCAATGATATTTTCACGCGTAGTGGTGGCTGCTTTCAAAGAGTACATCCACAAGTTCTTGGAGGTCTATCTAGATGATTGGACTATATTTGGGTTAGTTAAACACCATATAGAAAGCTTACATTTGATGTTGGATACTTATTGATGACACCAGATTGCACTGAATCTTAAAAAGTGCACCTTCCTCATCCCCTTTGGAAACCTACTCTGTCATGTGGTCTACAAACAAGGCCTGATTGTGGATCCTATGAATATTGTTGTTATTCTTAATCTAGAAGCACCACGAGGTGTCAAACAACTACGCACTACGTTGGGGCACACTGGTTACTATAGAAAGTTTATCAAGAGTTATGCACAAATAACAGCGCCAATGGAAAAACTATTGAAAAATAACACTACATATTGTTGGAATGATGATTGTAGGAAAAGTTTGGATGTTATCAAGGAGAAAATGGCATCCGCTCCCATCTTGGTCTTACAAAAATGGGACGTAGAATTTCATGTACATGTTGATGCATCGTGTATTGCGCTGGGAGCTGCACTTACGCAAGAAGGCATGGAAGATGTGCATCACTCGATCACGTTCACAAGTCAGCAACTCTCCAAAGCCGAAAAGAACTACTCTACTACTAAGCGTGAAGGGTTGGAAATGGTATACACGCTCCAGAAATATCGACACTATTTACTTGGCGGGCACTTCAAGATGTATACTAATTATTCCGCATTAAAATACCCCATGAACAAGCCTACGTTAGGGGGGTGCATATGCAGATGGCTATTACTGTTTCAAGGATATGACTTTGAGGTCATCGTAAAGCTGGGACACCTAAATGCAGTACCAGATCACTTATCACGAATTGAGACTAGTGAGGAGCCAACAAATTTGGAAGAAGCACTACCTGATGCACAACTCTTTGCAGTGCGCGTCATGGACGAACACTTCGAAGATATAATCCATTTTTTAACCACAGGGACTACACTGAAGGAATATTCAGTCCAGCAGAAGAAGGAATTGGTGGTGCGCATGGTAGACTTTTCTGTCATTGTGGGCACCTCTACAAAATGGGAAATAATGAGATATTGCGAAGATATGTACCTGAATTTGAACGAGGACAGATCCTCATGAAAGCACATGGGGGGGCTACAGGAGGACCCTATGTAGGATGCACGGTGGCACAGAAGATTCTTCACGCAGGACTATGGTGGTCAACCCTACATCAAGATTCGAAAGCACATTGTCGGGCCTGTGACAAATGTCAAAGGACTGGAAAACAATCACGAAAGGATGAGATGCCACTCAATCCACAGATGATGCTGCAGCCATTTGGAAAATGGGCAATCGACATTGTGGGACTAGTCAAACCTCAGGGAAAGATAGGTGCACACTACATCATCACTACGACAAAGTACCTAACTCGATGGGCAGAATCACAGGCGGTTAAAGACTACACGACTACTACAACTGCGAAATTTTTGTTCGACAACATATTGACATGGTTTGGTTGCCCAAAAATTTTAATGAGTGACTGTAAAAGACACTTCTTGAATGAAACCATCAGTGCACTCACCGAGGAATTCCAGGTGTATCATCAACCAAGTACATTGTACCATTCACAAGCTAATGGGATAATAGAAGCATTCAACAAATTTGTGGAGACTACGCTAACAAAAATATGTAACGCGTAGTGGAACAACTGGGACCTCTGCATACCTGTCGTCTTATGGGCATACCAAACCACATGCAAAAAGTTGACGGGTCAGACACCTTTCAAGTTAATCTATGGCACGGAAGCAGTCATGCCAATGGAATACATCGTACCCAGTTTGTGGATAGTAGCACTTACATGCATGTTGGATTGCGAAGCTTTAGGAGAGAGGCTCGTACAATTGAACAAACTTGAGGAAGAATGGTTTCTAGCAGGAATCCATCAGCAGGTGTAGAAACAGTGCGAGAAATCCACAACAAGTTCGAAAAATTTCTTGGAAAATTCAGAATGCATTGGTTGGGACCATATGTGGTAAAAGAGGTCACAGACAGAGGCATGGTCTAGCTAGTCAAACTTAATGGAGAATCCTTCCTAGGAAGTGTAACTGGCAGTCGCATAAAGCCCTACACAGGGGGCCCGACTGTCTGACTAACTGACCAAGGCATAGTCTTCGCAACTCGACAAGCCAAACAAAGGTGCGGGACTATAAACATAGGTATTGGAAGTGAGCCTCAAAGTAGAGAATCAAGTCAGACGTAGATGATTCAGAAGCAGAAATGGAGTGGATGTAGCAGACGATAGAGTAGTGTGTTGCGGATCTTCGCATAGCACAAGCACAGTTGGATGGACAATGTGAAAAGATCACCACACCAGCAGAGTGACTCCGAACGAGTCACAATGATTATGTTGGGGCCTATTGAGCTGCGGATCCCCCCATAGCAGGTTTTTGGGGCTTGAAGCCCGAATTTTGGTCAAGTGTAATGTAAAGTCCCCGCGAAATGTGGGTGCAAAGCGCAAGAGTCTAGGGTTGTCCGCCCTAAGATAATGTAATTTAATGTAAAATGTGTCGGCCTACCCATGGTCCATGGACCATGGGATTGTATAAATAGAGCAAGGCTGTAAGTGCAAAGTTAGTCTTAGTTTTTGACAAGTAATAGACAGATGCGAAGGCATGGTTAGAAGTTAGAAGTGGATTTGAAGGTATTGGGTCATAGTGATAAGTAGCGGCTCTGCAACTGAGTGCACAGAGGCCTAGTAGAGTCTACAGCTGAGTGCATGGACCACTGCAGCTGAGTGCACAGGGTGGAGTTGGGATTCTACTTGGATGGAGAATTAATAAAAAATAAGTTGATTCTGAAATATTGTGTGTCTATGCTTCTGTTATATTTATGCATCTCTTTACAGTTTTATGATTGTGCGCACTAGTTGTGAATGTTAAATGACTAATGAGAATATTGGGCCTACACAATTAAGTTAAGATCTATAAGAATAGCACAGTAAGGATAAAGGATCTAGAAAACACCTCTTTGTGCTCCTTACAGAGCTGTGCGGAAGCAGTTGAACAAGTTGTGAAGGATAGACCGCTGCCCGAAGCAGCGCAAGTGCATAGGTTCGGTTCCTAAACTTCCTAGATTTCATCAAGACATCCCTAGGGTGTGGAAACCTGGTTCCAGCACCCTCCCATACTACCTCGAATGAGACCTCAATCCGCGCACCACAGACTGTTGCCGAAAGGGCACGTAGTTTTGGGATTTGTTTGGCTAAATCACTTCTGAACCTGAGTTAGGCCCCAACAAGCCAACACTTTGATAATGCAACATATTTTTCTTCACTGAAACTATATGAATTTAAATTAGAAAATGGGATTGATTTAAATCATGCATCTAACTATTACCTATAGGGAAATGGTTTAGAAGAATCAACTAATAAAGCTATCATTTGCATAATCAAGGAAATCATTTTCTCCAAGAAAATGAACTGGAATAATTCTTTGGTTAATGCATTATGGGCTGAATGTGTTGTTAAGTTCCTATACCAATAGGAGTCATAATTTTTGAATGTCTAAAGATTAAACCTAAAATATGTACATACCTTTGCTTTCTGTAAATGTTTTCCATATTCAAAAAATTAAAAAAATGTAAAGAGGGTATGCCATAAAAGAATAATTAAAGGACAAAAAGAACAAAAAGGTCAAAAAAGATGAAAAATATGAACCCCAAGAAAATAAAAAGGACCATGAAAGTGAGCAAGCTAAAATGGCACTACTATTTACCTTTTATGCATAATAAATGATTGTGTGCAGTTTGTAATATTTGCCACAATCCATGATAGTCAAAATGTTTAAACTTGGCTATTTCATTTTTCAATTTCATGCTTATAGATAGAGAATAAAAATCTGTCCAAACAATATAACCTTGGCAGATAATTAGATAGCTAGAGTAAATGAAAGGAGCTCAACTGTTTAATCAAGCCCTTGGATGTAATAAATTTAGATTTAGTTAGTTTACTATTGTAAAGAGAAAGAAAAATGTTTGATAAGGGTTTGCTATCTCAAATGCACCCTAATAAAGAGAAGTAAAAATGGTAGGATGAGTAGGTGGGTAAGTAGAAGAAAGGTCAAAGAAGTATGATGACTCGTTAGAAAAAAGCCTATTTATTATTCTCATCATAAAATTTCCAAAAGTGAATGGGCACTCAAGCATGCAGATGGATATCAAAGTCAATTAATTAACCTCCCTCATTCATTTCACCTTTCACTTAACTAATTTCCCACAACAAAGTTCAAACTACCTAAAAACCCTAACTCAATGAGGCTCAAAGGATTTCTCTGACTTTTAGAGGGACCAAACCCTCGACTCAATGACTTATAAGCAATAAGTACTAAAACCCCCTTATAAAATTCATCCCCCCCTTCAGTTCATTCATTTTCCCTAATAATACTTTTTTCCTAAGGTTAAATTACTTTTACCTAGGAAAAGTATTTATTCCCCCACATAAATCATTTTTATATTAAAAACCCACAAAAGCACTATATCCTAAGTTTTTATGTTATTATAGGAAAAGAATTAAAACATGAAATATCATATACTTAGGGTATTGTGCCCCTTTCTACTCATTTTGTTAATTACTAATTTATTTATTAAATCTCAAACAAAAACCCTTTTCCTGTATATATTTAACTCCCACAATATTAATTAACCCCACCCTAGTTTAATTATATAAACTATGATTTTCTACCAAAACCACAACAAACCCACTAACTAATCGATCCATGATTAAGTTAGTCAAAAACCCAATTAACCCTCTGCTAATGACCCCGATGCGTTAACCCCACCTTAATCCCTCATTAACTAAAAATTGCCACACTTAATCACCTGCTGGACCCCCCCCACTACCCTCCGCGCAACTCCCCCTCCCGATCACCACATGATCACTCCCTTCCACATCTAACGGCTCTTATCCATTTTAGACGAAACTGACATTTGAACAATACCCACTTGAAAAGAACTATTTTCCAGATGCTATGTGTCATTCAATGTGTGGAATCAAGCAGCATCCCCAGAATACCACCGAGCAGCCAAAAGCGGTGTTATGGAAACCACTTACTGCCTACCCACTACACTCCAAAATAGCTATTGTTCACACCGCTACATGACAAACAACCACTATTCACCGATACCCGCCAAAATTGACTTTCGCGCATAAAGCGAAAAAGCCCCAAATCATTTGTTTTTATCATTTTTTCAACTGAAAAGCTTCATGCATGCACTTGCGAACGTTGAAGCTATCAACCTATGTCCAATTACACCCAAAAGATGCCACAGAGCACCTAGTTTTCTTTCCACCCTACTTAGAACCTTTTCAACTGTTCACAATTGCTAGTTTCCCTATTCACAGCAAGTTCTCCTTAATTACAGGTATTTAAGCCATAATTCACTGGAAAACCCTGTCAGTTTTAGAACCAGTTGCTAAGTTTTCTTAGTTAAGGTGAAAATTTAGTTAAATAAACTCTAGCAGCTCAAACCTACCCTGTACTAAACCACCACTACCCTAAAACACTGAAAAGAACCTCCCCCATTCTCAAATCCACAAGAACTGAGAATGGCTACCCCAAATTTCAATGGATGTGAGACCTATTTCCACTCCCCATTTAGACCTAGACCATCTTCCCCTAGCTGACAAGGATTTCTAGGTAAAGGACACCTTTATCCATGAATCCTCTCGCAAACTATACTGTCGATACAAAGACCAATACCTGAACCATGCTGATAAAATTGGTTTTTGGGAGTCCAATTTTCCCAAGTACCAATTCCCTGAATTTCACATTTTCTCAGAAATTTTCCATTACTACCATACAAATTATATCCCCAGTCAAAGAACAGTGATGTCCCCTAACCAGACCATACTTTTCACCATCACTGTTGAAGCAATAAATGAGATGTTGCAACTTCAAATAGGGCAAAACTTGACTCCTCTCTCCATTGGAGACCTGTTGGACTCATTTCCCAAGCTCAGCCTTGCAAGATTGGCCCAAATAATCCAAACCTTCATTATAAAAGAGAAATAGACCCCCAAAGATACTCCTCCATATGTGTATACCATATTTTCACCATTTGGCCAAGACAATGTAGCAATGATATCTAGTGTCCTAGGTTATACCACCAGTGAGTATATAGATGAGATAATCTTGGCTTTCATGTCCATATATACTCTAGGATGACCTCCTACTGTTATTTATGATTATGCCAAGTTTATAGCTAATAGGATGCATTACCAGTTCCTTAGGATGAGTAATGAGCAAGTCTTCAAGTATTCCTCTATTTTGTATCACCTTTTCCTATACTACCAAGAAGCTAAGTTCCCCTTTACTCTCTAGAATCTTGACACAAAAGGTCACCCTAGGTCAGTAATTTTCTGGACTCCATTGATCCATAAATGTGACTCCCCATATTCATATATGAACTTCATAGACCTATTTGTACATCCCATTGTGACAATGCTGATAGGAAGCCCTCCTCCAAGAATCAGTTCAGATATAAGGAGGATCCTACAACTCTCAAAACAATCCAAAGTGGGGGATTGGTACTTGTACCAAAACCACACTAAGATTAGAATTTATGGCTATGAGTTGGCCCCATACAAACTACCTAAATACGTCCAATGAGGTTATTTTCTCAGGAGTACTACAGGCAAATAATCAATTCAAATGAGGTACACTTTGTCAAAGCCAAAAAGAAGGCCTAGCTCAGGATCAAAGACAAATTAGGTCCCTTTATTTGCAATATCTGAGAAGTTGGAAAGGAGGTAGACCTAATCCTTCAAACATTGAATATAAAACAAAGCTTCATATGGAGATATGATCCCTTGGATTTCATCTACAACAGAAGATAGAAAAACAAGATGGATCCCTACATTCATCACCATATCCCTGAAATAGAAAAGTATGCAAACAAATTGGAGTGGGTTGAAAACACTTTAAACAACAGGGATAGTACTAAAGTTTATGCGTAAAACACATGAATTGATTTAGAGAAACAACTTGATAAGGATTTTTTCCTACAAGTGCCAGGAGAATCACAAGTTCAAGAAGAATCATAGGTACAAGAAGAATTAGAAGCATCATAACTATCAGAGGCACCACAAGAACGAGACATACCAGAGTAATCAGAGAAAATAGATAGACCAGAGGCCACCATGAGTACCCCCTAGCCTTACAAATTCCTCTAAATGAGGAGAAAAGACACAAGAGAAATAGGGAAGGGATCACTGTTATAGACATTTTTGGGCACTTCAACCCCAATCATAAATGTCCATAAACTGAGGGATCCTGAGTCCCTAAAAGTGTTGCTTCACTACCTAAAGGAACAAGGTCAGCTGATTACATCATCTCCCGGAAGTTCTCCATTGAAAACTGCTCATAAATGGTCAAAACTAGACCATATTGTAAACCTAGTGTAGAGGGTGTGATGCCTATCACCTTCCTAGTGTACAAGGTGCGATGCATATTGAATTGCTCCTTTGTAGGGTGCGATGGTTGGGAATGGACAAATGGAAGGCACAAAATGTGAGGTGGAAGATCATGGAACCTTCCAGAAGCTTCCCCTCTGACACTTGCCTCTCTATTTTCGACCACGGATGAGTAAGAGATCATCATTCTCCAAGTGGAAGTAGGAACTATCAGAGAGAGGACACTAATCAAGATCCCAGAAGATGACTCACCTCCCTATAAATCATATATATATGGATCCCTCATCACAAAGATCCAGAGGCTGGAATTTTGTATCTTATAGAGAAGTGTTGTTGGTTTTCTAGTGTAGCATTGATAGTGTTGGGTGATCTAAGCTTTGCTTGAAGTGAAGAAGGGCTTTCTAGCTAGAGGATGATGCTGGGTCAGAACATATGGTTGTAATCCTCTTGCTACTTTTCATCTTAATAAAGCTATTCAAGTTTTTCTCCATATTCTTGTGTACTTGTTTATATATGCATTTGTATGGTTAAGTCTTATGTTATTTATGAATATAGATCTTTGTTCTTGGATAGTAGTATGTTGTTGTGATTCCATAGGTTCTCTTTGAAGCTGGGCAGATGAAGAAGAAGCGACAAAGCTCTATCAAGAAGGAGAGGAAATCAAGCGCAAGACTAAGGTTGGTCTTCTTGGTTCTCCTCTTGTTTAGTTTCATAAAGGAAAACGAAAGTAGACTTTACTTGTTTGTTTCTAAGATAGCTACCAGTCTTAGTGGGAATAGTGTTGAGCCTCAACCTTGCACCTTCCTACACACCCTCTTAACCCTCATTCTCCACTAACTTCACTCATCCAGTGGTTAAATAATTGCATTATAGTCTAAAAAGGACTGTTTATATGGTTTTCTAACTATACTAATGTCTTTTGTTTGGTTTAGTCTTTTGTTCATGCAGTTGCGGAAACTTTTCAGTTTCCGTAGCCAACACAGGTTTCCGCAGCACAGGATTCCGCAGCTATTTTGTTAAACGATGTGCTCCAGGTGTGCTCTGAAGGAACGGGCTACATGGGCAAGCTCCAGATGGCATGTACATGGATCGTGTCCCTTCAAACCGGCCAAATCATCCATTAGAGGCCGCGGTCAACCAAAGTCAAAGACGTGGCCAACCAAAGAGTTCAGCGGTGGCATGTCACTGTTTTGGGCACGTGAATGATACGTGGCCTAGTTCCCAGCTCACGGAGGCTCCAGTGAACCTAGAGATCGTTCTTGAACAGTGAATCTAACAGCCAACCACTCCGAATATTTAAGAAGCATAACGACAGTTACACTAGATCTCGGCTGAAGAGATCTACGTGTCTATGGCACGCAGTTAATAGCGTAGTAGTTGATTAGTTAACTGTAGTATTTTCACATTATAAATAACGTGTTGTTGAACGCTGTAAAGAGACTTTTGATGCATAGAAATTCTGAACTGTTTATGTAATTTCTGCACGTTGTTGGTTATCTTATCACCCCACTGTTCTGTATGTTGTTGATTTTAATACATGAGAAGACCTTTCTGAAGATAGCCGTGTGATTATTTGATTGGCTGAAGTGGCAGAGGGCCCCTGCACGCTGAAGCCCTGTAAAATATTAGTTTAGTTTCATTATGCTTTTGTTTTATCATTAGCTGTACATAATATGTTTTATGTTTCTGCTGTTCATATCTTTACTCTTGTTTTCTTAGAGTTGTAAACTAATCAGTGCTTTTTGCAAGTTCTCTTAGGCAGCCCGGCCAATCTTTCATTTTTTTTAATAACTTTTGGCATATGAGATCATCTTGTCCTTCCTGCTAACCTTTATTTTTCTGCAGTTTACATTCAACATTGTCCTTTTCAAGTTGTTATTTGTTTATTTCTCCTTCTGCTAGTTAGATATCATACTGCTTAACAATTTATGATTTCTTTCGGTGGTCAAATGACTATGTCAACAGGAGATCAGAAGATTACTAACCTTAGTGTGATTTAGTTGTCATATTACTTACTCATAGTTGCTTTCCATAAAGTAGATTGAGCTGAATGGTAAAGAACTAGAAGAGTCTAAGTAGTGTGATTAATTTTTTTTTTGCAATTTACATTTAGTTATCATATTTCTTGTTATGTTCATGATTACTTCCCCAAGGTAGATTGAGCTGAGGGGTAAAGGATTTGAAGAATTCAAGTAGTGTGATTAGTTTCCTTATGCAATTTACTTTCTTGAACAGTTAAATATCATAT
>APFE030599758.1:0-22773 GCA_000404065.3 Pinus taeda
GCATATAGATATGCAAGCAGATATAGAGAAGTCCACTTTCATAAATGTTCATTCCTGGATATGAAACTGTTAATATATTTAATCTCTTTTTGATATTTAAGCATAATTTCATTTCTAAGTTAAGGTCCCACCTACAACGGTGATGTCGGCTCCCAATTTTTATATACACACATATATTAAAGTGCACGTATATGAAAGAAATATTTGTAAATGTGTGAATTTTGTAATTGCACACAAATATAACAACATGCATATCTAACAACCACACATGTATATGCGGAAGCGCATATAGGAAAATATTTATAAAATATTATTGTCATATTTGTTGTTCTCCTAATACTTCAAATTTTTATAGGTACTCTATAAATGTGATCTAATGCAAAATAATGCAAAATGATGCCATGCATGTCTGCCACTTGTCATTTGTGAATGATTTAGTTAAAATGATGTGTCAAAAACATTAACATATTTTCATAAAATAAAATAAACAAATTCTTTTTCAAAAATTTGAATTTCCTATATGCACTTTCATATAACACTTCATTTCTAAGGGCTTTAATGGAATCCATATGACCAAGTGCGGACAAGAAATTTAATAGGTATTTCACCTATTCATTTATATTCATATCCAAGCTTAAAATTTTATACACTATATTTCTTTATACCCGAAGGCCCAAATAACCAAATAACTTGTAACGTGCGAAATCAAGACCATTTTTGGAACCTCAACCAAATTCTTTTGCTTTTGATGAATTCAGATCATGACTTCAATCTCATGTCCATGCTGCCTACAACCCTAGACAATAGGATTCTTGCATGGCATGGTATGGTCCTACTTGAGAAAATTAAAATAAAAAGAAAAATTCTACCAAACAAATCCCAGTGCAAGTCTTGAGACTTCGGGAGTTCTCATGTAGAAATTTTGAGAACCAATCAAAACTTTCCACTTGGTTCTCTTGCCATGTCATGTCTTCCATGTCACTGCCACATCATCTCTTCCATGTCACTACCATGTCATCACTTCGATGTCACTGCCACCTAATCTTCCAAGTCAACACATTTCCATGTGTTATTCTTTGCTACCTCCATGTGTCATCTACTACCTATCCAATTAACCACCTAAAAGTGAAAAAAATGAGTGTCACGTGTCATCACCTTTGGTTGCCACGTTGATGTCCTCTGCCACCTAGACCCACCTGTCATTCCATCTATATCACCATTATGTTGGGATCCACATGTTGGCTAAGGTAAGGAAATATAGATCTGACTATTTTCTTAAGCATTTCTTGGTTGCACTTGTGGAGGCCCAGATGCCTAGATATAAACAAATTATCCAAATGTGTCATATATCTAGTTATTAATCCAATGTGATGCGCAGCAAAGGGCTTGATTACTAGATGCCTCAATGCATCCCGAGATGGTCTGGATTCAATTATAAGATGACAAGTGGTGGGCATGCATGGCCTCATTTTTCATGAGATACCATTTATAGAGTACCTATTAAAATTTGAAGTATTAGGAAAACAACAAATATGACAATAAGCTTTTATAAATATTTTCCTATATGCACTTCCAAATCTACATGTGTGGCTTTTAAATATGCATGTTGTTATATTTGTGTGCAATTACAAAAGTCGCACACATACAAAAGTTTGCTTTCATATGTGTGCAATTTAATATATGTGTGTATATAAAAATTGGGAGCCAACATGAGCATTGTAGGTGGGACCTTAATTTACAAACAAAACTATGCTTACATATAATGAATGTGTTCATAGTTGAGCATTTGTATCAAGTATGAATCTTGGAAGGCTATATACATTTGTCTATGTTTTTCATTCATCATCATGAAGAGTTACTTGATCAATAATGAAGGCTTTGGTCTCGACCAACCTTTGTTGTTCTATTCTCATTTTGGCTTGAAATATTTTCCTTTCAAGGGCCTTGGCTTTAAGCCTTTTCTCTTCATTTATGGTCTTTCAAAGGGCCTCTACTTTTGAAGGGAATTGCTTTCTTTGTTTTTCCCTTTTCCTTATTTTGGGGTAGTGGGTAGGAAGCAAGTCATAATATTCTTTCTGTTGCATTTTGTTCCATAACTCTTCATATGTGAGCATGTCTTGGAACATGAGTTCTTAGGGAGAGACTAATGTTCATATGGATGTAAGAGTTTCATATACTTGCAATGCTCTTTAACTATATGATGGGGGTTGTGTCTTTTAAAAATTCTTGTGAGGAGCTCAGGCTCCTTTTTTTCCCGCCCAAGGAAACTTTGCCAGATCATAGTAGTATATTTTGATAGCGAAGCCCGACCATGACCTTGTATTGATGTTTACTAAAAATAATGTTATCCCAAATTCCATAGTTTGATCGACATATTTTAACATATAAGTCTTTGAAACTTATTTTATGCATTCCCATGGTTTATCTTTTATGGTTTTTATTTCATGTTATTATGCCATGTTATGTATATGTATATTTTATGATTATGGTAATGGTGTCGGTGTCAGTTGCATCACCCCTGTTGGGTGAATTGGGGATGTTTCAAGTCCCAATATATAAGTATCAAATTCTTGATACAACGTCATTGGTGATTGCTTTAACCCATACAAGGAATTTTTTAGCATGCATATCAACTCTTTCTTTCCTTTCATAACAAATCCTTCTAGTTGCTTCATGTAGTTTTCTTCTTCTAGATCCCCAAAAAGGAATGTTATGTTCACATCCATTTGTTCTACTTCAAGATCAAAATCAGTACAATAGATATAAGAAATATAATAGAAGTAAACTTAGGAACAAGAGAAAAATATCAACAAATTTAATTCCTTGTAACTGAGAATAACCCTTTGCCACTAACTAAGCTTTGAATTTCTCGTTTTTTGATATCATGTTTGTACCATGTGAATACTTAATGCCTTGTAAGTTAGGAGAATGTTGAAACTCTCCAGGTTGTCCTAATGATAACAACTCCTTCTCAAAATGTGTTATATAAGGGGAAAATTTTACAAGACTCCAATGGTGTAAAGATATGAGTTTTTCACCATTGGGAAAGGTTCAATTCCAATGAGTTTTCCCTAGACCCATGGGACACCTTGACTGATTGAACTTGTGGTTACACCCAAAGAGAGGATGAAAGATTGAAATGAGCAAACTCACAGTACTTTCTTACATCTTGAGGTAGGAAGTTGTCCATGCATTCTCCCTTTTCACTAACGATCATACCACTTTTGAGCTTGGTGTGATTGGTAACCTATTTGATCAATTCTATCATTGGAAATGCTAATGCCCATCCCATTACCAAATGCAAAGTTGATTTCTTGATAAAATTGAAAACAAAATAATCTACCTTTCATTGGTATTGTTAACTATATGGTGTGAAGTATGTGTGTTATTAGTTCTTCGACATAGTATACACGTATTTCTAGGATATTATCATCATCAACAAGCATATTCTTTCTTTTCTATCCCCAAATCAAAGGATCCTCTTATCCAAATTTCTCTTCGACAATGAAATAACATCTGTTCATCTTCCTAATTTATATTCTTCCTCATGTATTTTCATAGGGATAGATGTTATGATTGCTTCCTTAGCCTTCATATTTGGATTATTTGGATATTTCCACACTACAACTCCTTTTTGTAGCATTTCTTTGTTTGACTCTACATGCAAAAAAAAAAAATCCAATTTTTTATATAGAAAAAGAAAAAGGATGGGAAATGTTTGGAAATTACCATGAATAACTCTAAACTAAGGATGATTTCACCTAATGTAAAATATGAAGGTTGCATCTCATCACTTAATCATAAAACAATAATCAAATATAATTAAGTGATATCACCATGTATTGAAACAATAGTTGCTTCATTGTTTCACTTTTGTTTGAAATTTTTTATGGAATGAAACATTACAAAATTCTAGGTGAATTTAAATCCAACTAGGTTTGACTTTTGTTTGAATTCTTTTTATGGAATGAAGCATTACAATATTCTAGGTGGATTTAAATCCAACTGGGCACCCAATCTATGTTATTTATGACAAAATTTCTGAATTGTTTAGTCCTAATGTAGTAGTGTATGCTCGAATCGACATTGATGGCTAGTATGATGTTCCAAGCACATGAAACTGCCATTTGGTGATTTCAAAAGGATTTTGGATGCATTCGTCAATGATTACCCATTAGTGGATGACATCATGGATTGCTAATTAGTGTTATGTATTTCAAGTTTTGATGTTTTCCTTATGGTTACATTGATGCTGTACTAGGTAAATTCCATCAATTATTGATTTTTGACCATCACAAATAACATTTTCAAGTTAAATATTTTTTATTGTGTCAACGGTGACATGGAATTCCATGGTTTGATGTCATTGGGCCTAATTTATGACAAGATGGACTCACTCGAATCGAATGTCATCTTTTAAATGGATGGTTGAGAAATATTATTAGTGCCCTATTGAGTGATTTGGTTAACATCGAAAATCAACATTAGGATTTCACTAATGTCCATTAAGTCATTGAATGTTGACGACCTTTTGGTGATGGATAAAATCTATGGTATCAATGAAATCCTCTGGGTAACACAATTTTCTAGACACTTATGGGATTTGTTAGCCATCGATGAATTATTTTGAGTTACATCATGTCCAACCAAAGATATTTAATTGTCTTTGATAAGCTTATTGATGATCGATGAAATGCATTATGTCACACATTTTGTTACCCATCAAATCTCGTTCAACACTGATAGGGCTATTGGAGGTCAATGAAATATTTTGGGTGACACAATTTTCTAGTCATCAAATTTCTCTAATCATTGAGAGGGATTTCAAAAATAGGTGAAATATGTTAGGTTGCACATTATGTTTCCCATTACATTTTTACTAATGCTAATAGGCTTGTCAGTGGTTGGTGAAAATTTTGGGTGGCACATTATGCTACTCATCAAATTTCATTGGTCATTAGTAGGTTTGTTGGTGATAAGAAAAATGTGTTGGTCACGTATTATGTTATGCATCAAGTTTTTCTAATATCCAATTGGGTTATTTTAAGCAATTATTAAAGTTGATTGTGTTTTTCCAAAATTTATTGGATATTTTTCAAATGAATGTCAACAATAGAAAATATTATTCATCAAAATTTTCAACAAGATGATAACTTAGAAAACATAAATGGGACAATAAGTTGAAGTTGAGAAAACAAAGTGGTATCCTAAAATTTCTTTGTAGTGAATTTTAAGAGGATGTGTTGAGAAGTCAACATGGAGCAACACTCTGATACCTACACTGATAGGCTTATTGGTGATCGATGAAATGCATTGTGTCACACATTATGCTACCCAACAAATTCTATTAAGCACTAATAGGCCAGTTGGAGGTCAATGAAATATTTTGGGTTACATATTTTGCTACTCATCAAATTTCTCCAATTATTGATAAGGGTGTCAAAAATAGATGAAATATGTTAGGTTGCACATTATGTTTCCCATTGAATTTTTCTTAATGTTGATAGGCTTGTCAGTGGCTAGTGAAATATTTCGGGTAGCACATTATGCTACTCATCAAATTTCATTGATCATCGGTAGGTTTTTTGGTGATAAGATAAATATGTTGGTCACTTGTTATGTTATGCATCAAATTTTGCTAATGACCAATGAACTTGGGTGATTTTAAGAAATTATTAAAGGGATATTTCTAGAATTGATGAAGAGGGGATATAGGGACGGCTGAGCAAAGCAACTCACAAGCAGTGTATCTTTTGAAAAGGGCCAGATCAAGGGGTGGCCTGCATGACAGAGGATACTAGGAGCCACTAAAACATGATTTTCAAAGAAAAAACTCTTTGACCATGAAAAATTATGGAAAGGAGTTGCACCTTCATGCAAAGAAGAGAAGGAGGTATATCTAGTGTTACCATAAGGGGAGTCATGGAAGGGAACTGTGAACTGGCCACCTTCAAGGTTTGAGGTTCCCGAGGGAAGAACCGGCCCAACAACATCCTCAATTAGGTCTTGTGAGTTTGTTCTTGTCGCAAAATGACCATCCAAAATGTTACCTTGTAGAGGAAAGTGTGCCATCAATGAATCCATTGTTTCCTAGCCACTAGGGGAGTTGTTGCTCACCTTGAGGACTGGTTGTCAGTGAGGTGAAAATGGTTTTACCCTCTAGTGGGTCCTCCGAGTAATCGACTAGTGTTTCTTCCCTAGTAAAAATATTTACCATAACATGCATGTGACACTGACTCCTGTATTGTGTGGCCATTACGGGGGAGCTTAAACTTTGTCTATTAATCATACAATGTGTTTAGCTCTAGTGAATTCTTCATTGATTTGGAGGGTTAGACTTAACCCATTCTTCCCTCAAAACAAAAATCAAAACGTGGATGTATATCAAGTAGGGGATTACATTGAAACATGGAAGCAAGTGGCAGTACTGAGACCTATCAGATCAAGTTAGTGGGTGCCATCAGAGGTCGTCGTTGGAGTAGAAACCACCTACTGGGCCTCCACTCCTATTGTTCTTCATTTATATAATAAATTATTTACTGAATAAAGGCATAACTTAATTATTTGTTAAATGAAGTTAGTGTTCTTCATCAAAATCCTATGAGATAGCTCACTAGCTAAAAATATTAACATGATAAATATTAAAAAATTGCAAAACTCATCAATTATATCAGTAAAAAGAGCTCCTAAAATCTAACTATAAGTTGAAACACTTAATTTTTAGTTTTTTAAGAATTCATTTTCTACATTTAACCTCCATGCATCAAATGATATTTTATTTTAAAAGTTATTACAAATTTTTCTCTTCCGGGTTGGTTTCATCAGTTTGATATGAATTATATTAGTAGACTTGTTTATTTTGGAATAGGGATTCCATAATTTCATTTTAATTATCAATAATTGCTAGGTAAATGATAATTATTTAACCTCCATGAAACATTATAGAATATTCTTAATGATATTCACAAATCAAAAGTTGAAATTTATCTTCAAAGTAGTTATTCCATTTTTGTCAATTTAATTGAATTGATTAATTAAATAAAAATGTCATTTGAACAAGTGTCATGAAATGAGTTATGGTTTTTGGGATATGATATTGATGAACCATGGTATTGGTCCATAGTATTCTAACAAAATCTATTTACAAATTAAAAATCTTCATGATAAAGTGACGTTTAATCCTTGAAAATTTTTGTTACATGTTTATTTAAATAAATACATATTTAAGTTATATGTTAATTCCTTTTATGGTTTGTTAGAGCCTAGATTTACCTCAGGCTGAAAAGGTAAGCTTCTAGGTCCACATCAAACCACGCTTAGCCTCGTAGCTAGCCCTACGAGCGCAGGAGAGGGCTCTCTCTGGTCGATCTCGGAAAAAGACAATCGATGGGGCTCGAGATGACTAAAATAAAAGCTAATTTTAGGCTAGGTATGAAGTACAAGGATTTGAATTGAGTTTTTGAGGGTTTTGTGTTGGAAAAAGGGAAAGGGAAATTGGGCTCGGGGATGAGGCACAGTTTCTATAGAGTTCTGATTGGAGCAAGGAAGGCAATTGTTTTTATGCTTTAAAGTGAGTGAATGGTTGGATCAGACTGGTGAGGAGCTAAGGAGAGCAAGAGAGTCTCAAGAATTCTCCTTAAACAGATGAAAACATGGAAAATTAAACAAATTCAAAGGCAGAGCATAACAGTTAATGGATTCTACCTTGATCACTTATTTGTTCAAATTCAAAAGAAGAGATAGGAAAATGGTACACATAACACTAATGAACTTACAATTACTTAGAGAAGAACACCTTAAAAACATAAAGCCACATGGATCCTAAATAGTGCTGCAAAACCCTGCTCTTTCCTTAGCCAAAAATGCAGAGAAAAAATGTACAATAATATGCCAAAGCAATCCCAAGTGTCCAACCCTGAAAATGACTTAGGAATTACATGATATAGACTAGCCCAACCCATTCCCTTGCCTCTAGAGGTCGAACTCATCATTCTAGGAGCTGTTTCAACCAATTCTAAACAAAGCACTAAAATCTAGGCAATCAAAACAACTTGCCTCTATAAGGTAGGAAACTGATTCATTCATTAAATTTTCACTTTTTAGTGAATGAATCCTTTAGAACAAGTAAATAAGTGCCAAAATTACATCATGTTTATCCAAATACATCAATATATATCAAAAATTACATCAACAAGTAAAACTAGTCCAATTGGCCAAATTTCTGAGCTCGAAGGTGTAAAATTGGGCAAAAATCCTCTGTGCACCGTGCCAAATCCTCTATGCGTCGCGCCACTTTGGAGCTGAAT
This sequence comes from Pinus taeda, assembly GCA_000404065.3. NCBI lineage: Eukaryota > Viridiplantae > Streptophyta > Pinopsida > Pinales > Pinaceae > Pinus > Pinus taeda. Next base: position 8,307 of record APFE030599758.1, read on the forward strand.
TTGAGGCACTTCTTGACATCCAAATTGATTCTAAAATAGCTTGTTGGAAACCACTACTTGTCTACTTTCCAAACCAAGTGTAATATTTCAATTTGGCATCCATTTGCCCCTCCAAAACTGCAATCTCCCAAGACTGCTTCCTGTGTGTCAAAATAGGGGCAGTGAGGTCATTTTTAGAGTGTTTTTGACCTCCTGAGGACTCAAAACTTTCCCAAACTTCTTGGCCATATACCATCAATCATGATTGTTCATGCCAAATCCAATGATGTAAACTTTTTTCAATTTAGAGCCCCCTAGCAAAAGCGCGCGCCATGTGGCGCGACACACAGGGAGAAAAACTCTGTTTTTAGTGCCAAAATTTGTCAAAATACCAAAAATGCCCCAAATTTCTTGAAATTTGGGTTGGAGTTTCTCCATCAAGTGTCATGTTGCACTAAAGATGCTTCGGCCAATATCCGAAGGTGATCATGCTGCTTTTTCCTCTTTTTCTTCTTTGTTTCCTTCCTTAGTTTTGCCTTCAGATTCCTTATCCGAGCCTTGGAACTCATATTGCGTGCCCTGTAATGGAAAACCATATGCCTCAATAATGCTTTGTCCTTGTCAGCCTTTTCCAGCAGTCTCTCCAGGTGGATGTTGTTTCGCTCGAGTCAAGACTCTCGATCATCATTAATTTCTTGCTCCAATGAAGTAAGCTCAATCCTCCTCTATTGGGCAGCTCAACGATTCTCATGGATGTTTTGCAACTCCATGATTTCCTGCTGGTCTTCGAGCTGTTTATTCCTCTTCTCCAAGTATCTGATAATCCACTTAGCACTCTCCAAATTGAGAGACAAGGCTTTGATCTTTGTCTGCTGCTCCTGGATGATCTCTCTAAGTTTGGCACTTTCTGAGCCCACATCTATATCATCATCATGAATGAGAATGAAGTCGATCTCTCGTTCACCTGATGGCCCTTCATCCTGCATTGACCCTTTGCCTCTATCCCGTACCTGTGGTGTTGATGTCGGAAGCGAGGCCCCTTCCACACCAGGTGGAGATAACACTCACTTCGCTGCTGCAAACAAATGTCTAGTGCCCCTCTGATATGTGATGAACACGGGCACACTAACGGTCTCATGGCGCTCATACTGATGAGAAGGTCCACCTGTCTCATGCTCAATCTCTGAAAGTCCTCGTGAAGCTCTAAAAAATTCATGAGAGATGAAATCATCCCAAGTGATATCTTGTAATCCAAGCTGATGAACCACCAAAATCTTGATGAGAGCAAAATGGCAAATGTTGTTGAACTGCTGCTCAGGGGTCTTGTGTTGCACAAGCGCTGTCATCCTCTCTATGTTTCGGCATATGAAAAAAGGAATGTTCATCATCCTTACCCGGGTGAAATGCATGAGAAACCTGATGTGATAAGCATATACTCAGGAGAAGCGACCTTCACAACTGAAATACTTCATGATTAATTTCATTAATGGAGCATATTCATCTTTGAGATATCGGAACGGGAACATTCTCTTGAGCTGCCTCAAGAAACCGGGTTTAATATATGGCTCATAATGTTGCCGGTCAATTTTCTATTTCTTATTCCATGGTTCTCCAATGTTAGGCATGCCGGTGGCCAATGAAATAGATTCTGGTGTAAGTGTGAAGGTGAAACCAGCCAAAGTAACCTGATTTCCATGTAAATGCAGTACGAATAGACGAGCCAATTCATGATGAAATTAAACATTAGCCACCTTCTCACAAAACTCATAGCATGAATGAAACTGGAAACAAGAGATGGCAAGAGGGCAAGCCTGCAAATTCTGTAAGGGTGGTCGGTTCTTCTCTAACATTTCTGCCACTTTTATGAGGCCTTCGGGGTGCATGTCCTTCCAAGGGTGAGTCACTTTGGGTTTCCACTTCATAGTCAGATGAATGACCAGATGACATCACTGTTGATATACAAACTACCTTGAATGATTGATGATGTATGAAACTGTTGTTTTGTAATGTGATATAGTTGGATTCTGCCACCAAGGAAAAAGATGCAACAAGGGAAGGTTAGGAAGGGGAAAACAGTAAGGGATTAGGGGATATTAGGATAACTTTTATTAGGGAAAGGAGGAGGGTTTGAGGGGTTTTTGTATAGGGTTAGGATATTTTTTGTAAGGGCTAGGGTTTTGGGGTTTGGGATTTGAATGTAGGAAAGAAAATGTAGGATTGATGAGTTTAGGGGGAGGGTAGGAAGTGATGAAACAAGGGAGAAATGGGGAAGGAGGAGTGACCTTGGTAGCAAAGCAAGGATTTCTGAACCCACAGCATTCTTCCTTTGAGGCACTTTAGAGGTAGGGTTTCAAGGTTTTGTTTCAATCATTATCATCCATAACCACCATCACTTAGCACAAAAATGGATGAAACATTAAGATGTCGACCCTACCTGGAAAATCCATGCAAAGAAATGGCAATTTGGAGAAATTTCAAACATTTTCAGGCTTTCAGGTGTATGTGTCGCGCTCCTCCAATGCGTCGCGCTCCTCCCAGCTCACAGTTTCGGCGTTCAAATATGAAATTCACTCTTCCACAACTTGACTCAATTTTCCAACGATCTCTTGGTGTACTAATGATGTTTTAAACAATGAAAAACACTTATAAAGTGATGTGTTTGATTTTTTATCCTCAAAAACCCATTTTCTTATGTTTAGTTTATGGCACTTTTTCACAATTAATACAACTCTGTCTTTTTGTATCCCCCTTGATTTTTGGCTTCGAATGATGAATTTCTTGGCAATTTTTTGTAGGGAAAATGGCATGTTTTGACCAAGGAAGTCCAGGGCTGCGCCTGAAGAATTTAAGAACTGAATTTTTTTTTAAAATTATTACAAAAAAAACGAAATGTCGACTTTTCTTCAAAACAGAGTTTTGAAGAACAATCATAATCCATCCATATGACGATGAAAATCTTTGAAATGAGAACTTATCAAGAACCTCCCTCAGGCCTACTAGCTTTATTAGACATCTTGAAGACACAACTTGTGAAACCCTAGACATAGTGACTGAAAATAACTCTTGCTGATCAAAAGACTAAAACAAGCATGTAAGTGACTTTTAAAACTTGATTTTAGTGAACAGACCTGAACTAGCAGTGCAAAGCATGAGGGGTAATGAATAACAAGACCTTTCCGTCAGATTATGGCATGCCCCTAGCGGAATGCAACTGAGTGAAATGAGTGAGACACCTAAAAATGAAATGCAATAAGAGAAATGATCTCCGACGGAGGTATGTAAAGACCGACTCTAGCATTGGCTCCAATGGGGATGGTAGCTCCTTAGAGGTGCCAAGAACGGCAAATCTCTAGGAGAGCTATACAGTGCCTTTGTCCATTGGGCTATGGAGTCCATTATTTTCACAAATCGACACAATACTCTTGACTTATTTAGTGACTTAAACTTGACTCAAACTTATTCAAACCAACTCAATTAGGAAACCAAAATGACTGAAACTGACTCGATAAACTGAACTCAAAACTAAAATCTTTCTTCAGAATTATAGCCTTCACTTCGGGCCCCAGAGAGAAGAAATATTACAGCACACTCTTGCAAAGGAACTGAAATTAAAATGGTATATACAGTGGCAATGTGGGCAGCAGAAACACCTCAGAAATGATACCTCTTGAGTAGCCGACCATTGACCGGCCCTCGGGACATTCTTCTCCGTTCATCTCCTTCAGAAGAAAAGCATTCTGACCATGATATGCAGCAATTTTGAAAGGACCTTTCCAGATATTTTCAAACTTACCGTGCTTACCCTTGTCCTCATTCCTTGCATCCCATTTCAGCACCACTTCCTCCAATTGGAATTTGACCGCCTTCGCTTTTCTGTCATAGATTTTCTTAATCTTCTCCTGCAACTTGGATGTATTTTGGAACACTTCCTCTCTTGTTTGCTGCAAATGGACCATTTGATTTAATCTTCACTGCATAGGATCTTCCTCACTGTCGGCCTCCTGAAGAAGTTTGACTACCAAAACTGCTAGAGAGGTAGGAAACACTGTATCAACTCCATAAACAAGCTCAAAGGGAGACATACCAATGGATTTCTTTTGGCTGACCTGATCTGCCTAAAGTGCATTGACCAACTTCTTATGCCAACTCTTCTTGTTAATTTCTAGTAGCTTCTTAATGATGTTGACTAAAGATTTATTAGAAGACTTTGCTAGACCATTGCCTTGTGGATGATAGGCAGTTGAGTGACCCAAAATGATTTTATACTTGTTACAAAACTCAATCATCCTCTTTGATTTGAAAGTTGCTGCGTTGTTAGTGATTAACTTATTCGGGCAGCTAAAACGAGACAAGATATTATTCTCAAGGAATGACATAATTACCACATATGTAGCTTGTCTGGTGGGAATTGCTTCGATCCATTTGGTAAAATAATGTGTTGCCGTGAGAATCCACTGATGTTGACCTCAAGAAGCGGGATGAATTTCACCAATGAAATCCAACCCCCATTGCTGAAAAGGAGCACTTACCTCAATGGGCTTAAGCGGCAAAGGCTGTAATTTCTATCTTCCTTCAAAAATATGACATTTATGACAGATCTTGACAACCTTATATACATCAGCAAACAATGTTGGCCAATAGTATCCTGCACAAAGAATTTTGTTTGCCGTTGTTTTCCAAAAGAGGTGACCACCACAATCTCCTTTATGGAAATCCTCCATGACTTGTTGCGCTTCTCCTTCCACCAAACAATTCAGCAAAACACCATCGGGATCTTTCCAATAAAGTGTAGCATTTAAAATACAAAACTTTGCAGCCTTCAATTTGAGAGTTCTACTTTTGTTTCTAGTCATACCGGGTGGTGGTGACAAATTTTGTAGCACATATATGATATCTGAATACCACGAAGAAAGAACAAACATTTCGGATACCGGAATTGACGAACCTTCCTCATTCTCATCGAACATAGTAGCGATCAGATTTATGTCTAAGGCGTGCAAGTTTGATTCAACCATTAACTTTGCCAATCCATGTCCTTTAACAAGCTTGGTGGGCTTAATCTCCACATCGTACTCCAACAAAGCTGCAATCCACTTGCCTCGTCTTCCTTTCGGATCAGTCTGCACTAAAACATCCTTGACAACAGCATTAGGAACATAAGCCAAAGTATGAGAATGCAAAATATATACCCGAAAATATTTCCATGCTTTCACAAGTGCAAGGGCCTGCTTTTCAATGATGTTGTACTTTAAGGTTGCATCTCTTATAGTCTGGCTAAAAAAAGCAATTGGTCTTTCATACTCATCTCTCTTCTACATTAATACAGTTGCCATTGTATGCTCTGAAGCAAAAGAAAACAATATAAAATCCTGAGTGTAGTTCGGGCTGATTAGAATCGGAGATGAAGAAAGAGCTAATTTGACTAAGTTGAAAGATTTCACAGCCTCTTCTGTCCACGTCACTTGGTTGTCCTTCTTAAACATGTTTGTAATCTCTCTTAGGTGTTCAGCAAGATTAGGAACAAAGCGGCGCAGAAAATTTACCATTAAATGATTGAATCTCCTTCTTATTCCAGGGAAAGTTAATTTGCTAAATCGCTTCCACACGTGCTGGATCAATACGAATGCCATCTTTTGATATAATGTGCCCAAGTAGTTTGCCCTCATCCATTGCAAACAATCTTTTCTTTGGATTAAGCGACACACCATATTTTCTGCACTTTTGAAAGACAATTTTCAAATGATACAAGTGTTCTTCATCTGATTTGGAAAACACGGTTAGATCATCCAGGTACACAACCAAGAAGACATCCTTCTAATTTGCGAAAGCCAAGTCCATTGCCTGCTGAAATGTGGCACCCGCGTTTTTCAAACCGAAAGGCATTTTGGTGTAATGAAAGGTTCCCTACGGAGTGGTGAACGTTGTTTTATCCTGATCATCTTCATGGACCAAAATTTGGTTATATCTAGAATAAACATCGAGTAGTGACATTCGAGAAGCTCCAACTACTCGCTGAAGTATATGGTCCATTTTGGGCAATGGATAATTGTCCTTCAATGAAACTTTATTGAGATTCCTAAAATCAATGCACAAGAAAATCTCACCTGTCTTCTTTCGTACAGGCACCAAATTAGAGATCCAGTCGGAAAATCTGATGGGAACAATGGTTCCTGATTTGTACACCCTATTTATCTCCTTCTCAATTGATGGCAGCAATTTTGGATTTAGCCTTCCCAACTTCTGTCTGAAAGGTTTTTTATTAGGCTTAATGGGAATAGTGTGCTGAATTATATTGGTATCATATGTCTTCAAGTCAGAATAATCCCAAGCAAATACATTAGCAAAAGATGACAACATATTGATATATTTTTCCTTTACATTGTGAGGCAATGCTTTGGACAGTTTTACCATTTTTGGATTTGCAGTTGTTCCGATATTGACCTCTTCAACACCCTTCTCTGTTGGCTGCAATGTAGACTTGTTGGCTACGTCATCTTGATCAAAGAGTTCTTCTAAAGGTATCAAGCCTTTAGGAATGATGTTATCCTTTAGCTGCAATACTTCCATTTGGATGATCTGCACATCATCTTTACCATCATCATGTTCTACATCAATTGAGGTATCTTTGAACTTACCTTCGTTTTGCAGAAAATCATCAATCTCCTCATCATCTTGGAAAACTTGCCAATATCTCTGATTGTCTGGGATAGTCGGACGATGCTTGAAATGGATTTTGACTTTATTACTTGAGTTCATAGGAATCTTCAAATTACTTTCTGCCTTAGCAAGTGCATAAACAATGTCGTTTTGAATACGAGGCACACACGTCAAGGTATAATCTGAAAACAATTTCAGGATGTCTAGGACAGCATTTCGGTAAGCTCGCATCCAAGGATGTTTTGCTTGATACTCACCTTTAACTTGCTTAATCACCAATTCAGAGTCGCCATATACAGCAATCTTCTTAGCATTGAGCTTCCTTAGAATTTTTAGGCCAGCAATCAAAGCTTCATACTCAGCTTCATTGTTCAAACAATCAAAAGCAAGCTTGTAAGAACATACCCGCACATTACTAGGCACTTTGTTCGGGGCGAAGAGAGGACTGCGTACCCAAATACCAATTCCAGCACCATCATTTCCCACTGCACCATCGAAATCCATGGTCCACAGGCCGTCTTCATCTTCTTCTAGGTGCTAAAACTCTGTCACCTCTGTTTTTCCTGCTTTTTGTCCATTGTTTTGGGTTGATTACTCAACGATATTCTGATGTTTTGGTCCTTCTTTATTCAAAACTTCTCTGAACTTCTCTGCTATCTCTGGAATATCATCTGCTACAACTAATTGGCTATCAATATCATTGAAACTATCTGAATACAAAACAAAAGACTCTAAATCTTTATGTACATAATTAATCGGATGATTAATTGGTTTCTCCTTGCTTGTAATCATGTATTTCATTTTTTGTTCCCGGTACAATTTTCTCATTTGGCCAAACACCGGAATCGTTGCATAAGAGAAATCTAGTTTTAATGTTCCTTTCAATTTCACTCCCCAAGACCTGGAAAGAAGCAAACCAAACCTGGGAGGAATGTCTGCCACAACAACATCCATCAAAACATTCTTCATGAGGATCTGATCCAAACTTACGACCAAGTCTTTGATAAGCCCAATACATTTCACTATGCTGGAATCAAATGAAAAGAGATCACGGTATCTCCTTGTGATGTCCAAACCCAACTTCTCCATGATGGATTTCGACATAAGATTGTGAGAAGCGTCGGAATCAAACATGGCATTATGTAACACAAACTCATGCAATCTCAAACTGATATAAAAAGGTGGCACATCGTTGTCCAGAGACTCACCATTCAATGCTGGTCCAAACATCAGCTCAGGTTGATCATCCTCCACACTCACCATATCAAACACTGGATCAAAATTCAAAACTTTAGAGACTTGACCTCTATAATCGTTGTTCTTCATCAGTTCAGTCAAGGGAATGGAAACCTTTAATTTAGAAATTTCATTTTCTAAACTAAAAGTTGAGGACCTTTCTACCTCTTTGGCTGGAACATATTTTCTTTCACCTTTATCCTTCGGAACAACTGGCTGATTTGATTTTTCTGCTGAAGGTGACTTGCTGATATTAGGATCAACTGCCTCTTTCCCTTTCCTTTGTACATCAGGTGCCTCATTCTTGGATGCTGGAGCTTCTTTTCTCTTCTAGATTGGATTGATGGGAACATTTATGTTTCTAAGTGAATACTGACATTGTTGGGCGAACAAAGCCTTCACATAACCTCTCTGATACTCATCGGACTCTTCTTCAAGAGTGGTTTCATTTGCCAAAATATAATCCTCATCCTTTTGTACTGTTGAATCTCCTACATACTCATCATCTTCAGTGATAAAGGTGGGCATATCATCAGGGGTAAAGAAGTGATTTTCTTCTCCTATTACATTGTCTTCATCATCAGATTCAAGACCAACAAAATTCTGCTGAAGAGGTGTCTTTACTTGCTGTTGTTTTGATGTCGGTTCTTGTGCTCGCTACTCATGTTGTTTGATCCTGTATTGTGGTTGTTGCTGGCCACGGAAATTGGGATTTTGAATCTGTGATTCAGGCTTATCAAGTTTTAATATTTCAATCATCTTTTCTACCTTGCGGAGTACTTGATCTGATGTAGAAGCTTCTTCCTTTATTGAAACTTTCTTCTCGGCTTTCAGTCTAGCTCTCTTGTCATTCAAATTTGCCTCAACACTAACAACAATTTTCTGCATCTCTTCTAAGGTAGCCGGATCTCTCTCTCGCAATTGATATGCCATGTCAGGATCAAAACCATCCGGGAACTTAAGCAAAGCTGACTTTCTAAATGGCCTTAAATCATCAGGAATTGCATTGTAAACCATATTGAATCTATTACAGTACTCTTGTACAGACTCACCGACATTTCGCTTGATCTTGGTATATTCAGTAGTGATTTGAAGAGGATCTTTCTTAACCTCCCAGCAATCCAAAAACTGTTTTTGAAGCTCATCTAATGTGGGAATACTTCTAGTTGCCAAATCTCTGAACCATTTTCTTACCTCATCGCCAAAAGTTTGCACGAAGAGTCTCATTGTAACATTTTCTTTATCAATTTCATACCACTCAAAGAAATATGACATTTTGTCCACATGCTGTTGCGTTGGACCACTTTGAGGATTGCCATCAAACAATGGAATCTTACTCTAATAATCTGTTGGCATGTCATCCAAAACTTGAGGTAATGCAAAAGGAGGAAAACGAGCCGCCATCGCTCTTGGTGGATTTGCAATCGGCCTTGGAGAGGTTGGGGGAGTAGGTGCAGCTGAGGAGTGAGTTGTATGAGGAGGGGTGTCTGGAGGAGACACAATTTTAGGTGTAGAAGGAGTAGATGAAGGCGAATTGACTGCAAACTTTTGATCAAAGATAATAGGATGCACAGGGATGGTGGGAATGAAGGGTGGTTCGGTAGGAATTCTTGAGGTGGATGCCGTGACGGAAGATCCAAGGGTGGCAGATGCGGCTTCTAGGAAATCAATGATATTTGAAGCGTGAATTGCAGACTGGTGATTTTTCAAAATATAATTCTCAATGGATTTATTGTTTCTTTCAATTTCAAGCGCTGCAGCAAAGTCAGGATTTGGGACTATAGAATCGAGAGCACTTTCAGATTTGGTTTTAAACAATGACAATTCAAACTTTTCATCAAAATCAAGTTCTTCAAGATATTCAAAAATTGCAGGACATGAATGAGACTTAATCACGGGAGTCACAGAGCTCTCTTGACGAAGGAGTTTTGGAATCAAATTGGGATTTTCGTAGACAGGAGGCGGATTTCGATCTGGATTAGCTTTGGTATGTCTTCTTGAAGCCAGTGTGCTTTTTCCAAAAGATCAAAGGAACATAAACAACTTTCTCAGCCTATGAATTCGTAATCTTATCATCCACAGCTTCAAATTATCAAATGTACTGGGATGTTCACAAGTTAGAGTTCCCGTTAATGAGACTAGACCGAAGATTGACTGAAGTAGTGTTTATCTACTTGCACTAATGCAAAGCAAAAGTGTTTCTAAGGCTACCTGGCTAATCATCAGACTCCGTCTGTAGTTTCAAAATGGAAAATACTAACACACAATCAAATTAGTTCCCCAATGGAGTTGCCACTATGTTAGAGCCTAGATTTACCTCAGGCTGAAAAGGTAAGCTTCTAGGTCCACATCAAACCACGCTTACCCTCGTAGCTAGCCCTATGAGGGCAGGAGAGGGCTCTCTCAGGTCGATCTCGGCAAAAGACAATCGATGGGTCTCGAGATGACTAAAATAAAAGCTAATTTTAGGCTAGGTATGAAGTACAAGGATTTGATTTGAGCTTTTGAGGGTTTTGTGTTGGAAAAAGGGAAAGGCAAATTGGGCTCGGGGATGAGGCACAGTTTCTGCAAAGTTCTAATTGGGGCAAGGAAGGCAATCATTTTGATGCTTTAAAGTGAGTGAATGGATGGATCAGACTGGGAGGAGCTAAGGAGAGCAAGAGAGTCTCAAGAATTCTCCTTAAACAGATGAAAACATGTAAAATTAAACAAATTCAAAGGCAGAGCATAACAGTTAATGGATTCTACCTTGATCACTTATTTGTTCAAATTCAAAAGAAGAGATAGGAAAATGATACACATAACACTAATGAACTTACAATTACTTAGAGAAGAACACCATCAAAACATAAAGCCACATGGATCCCAAACAGTGCTGCAAAACCATGGTCTTTCCTTAGCCAAAAATCCAAAGAGAATGTACAATAATATGCCAAAGCAATCCCAAGTGTCCAACCCTGAAAATGACTTAGGAATTACATGATATAGACTAGCCCAACCCATTCCCTTGCCTCTAGGGGTCGAACTCATCATTCTAGGAGTTGTTTCAACCAATTCTAAACAAAGCACTAAAATCTAGGCAATCAAAACAACTTGCCTCTATAAGGTAGGAAACTGATTCATTCATTAAATTTTCACTTTTTAGTGAATGAATCCTTTAGAACAAGTAAATAAGTGCCAAAATTACAACATGTTTATCCAACTACATCAAGATAGATCAAAATTTACATCAACAAGCAAAAATAGTCAAATTGGCCGAATTTCTGAGCTGGAAGGTGAAAATTTGGGCAAAAATCCTTTGTGCGTCGCGCCAAATCCTCTATGCGTCGCGCCACTTTGGAGCAGAATTTGAGGCACTTACTAACGTCCAAATTGATCCCAAGATAGCTTGTTGGAAAGCCTGCCTGTCTACTTTCCAACCCAAGTGGAATATTTCCATTTGGTATCCATTTTCCCCTCCAAAACTGCAATCTCCCAAGACTACTTCCTGTGTGTCAAAATAGGGGCAGTGAGGTCATTTTTAGAGTGTTTTTGACCTCCTGAGGACTCAAAACTTGCCCCTACTTCTTGTTCATGCACCAGTAGTCATGATTTTTCATGCCAAATCCAATGATGTAAACTTTTGCAATTTAGAGCCCCCTAGCAAAAGTGTGTGCCACGTGGCGCGGCGCACAGGGAGAAAAAATCTGTTTTTAGTGCCAAAATTTTTCAAAATACCAAAAATGCCCCAAATTTCTTGAAATTTGGGCTGGCGTTTCTCCATCAAGTGTCATGTTGGACTAAAGAGGTTTCGGCCAATATCCGAAGGCGATCATGCTCCTTTTGCCTCTTTTGCTTCTTTGTTGCCTTCCTTAGTTTTGCCTTCAGATTCCTTATCCGAGCCTTGGAACTCATATTGCGTGCCCTGTAATGGAAAACCATATGCCTCAATAATTCTTTTTCCTTGTTGGACTTTTCCAACAGTCTCTCCAGGTGGATGTTGATTCGCTCGAGCCAAGACTCTCGATTATCATTAATTTCTTTCTCCAATGAAGTAAGCTCAATCCTCCTCTGTTGGGCAGCTCGGTGATTCTCGCGGATGTTTTGCAACTCCATGATTTCCTGCTGGTCTTCGAGTTGTTTATTCCTCTACTCCAAGAATCTAATAATCCACTTAGCCCTCTCCAAATTGAGAGACAAGGCTTTGATCTCTATCTGTTGCTCCTAGATGATCTCTCTAAGTTTGACACTTTCTGGGCCCATATTTGTATCATCATCATGAATGAGAATGAAGTCAGTCTCTCGTTCACCTGACGGCCCCTCATCCTGCATTGGCCCTTTGCCTTTGTCCCGTACCTGTGGTGTTGATGTCGGAAGCGAGGCCCCTTCCACACCCGGTGGAGATAACACTGGCTTCGCTGCTACAAACAAATGTCTAGTGCCCCTCTGATATGTGATGAACACGGGCACACTAACGGTCTCATGGTGCTCATATTGATGAGAAGGTCCACCTGTCTCATGCCCAATCTCTGAAAGTCCCTGTGAAGCTCTAAAAAAGTCACGAGAGACGAAATCATCCCAAGTGATATCCTGTAATCCAAGCTGATGAACCACCAAAATCTTGATGAGAGCAAAATGGAAAATGCTATTGAACTGCTACTCAGGGGTCTTGTGTTGCACAAGGGCTGTCATCCTCTCTATGTTTCGACATATGAAAAAAGGAATGCTCATCATCCTTACCCAGGTGAAATGCATGAGCAACCTGATGTGATAAGCATATACTTCATGATTAATTTCATTAATGGAGCATATTCATCTTTGAGATATCGGAACGGGAACACTCTCTTGAGCTGCCTCAAGAAACTAGGTTTAATATATGGCTCATAATGTTGCTAGTCAATTTTCTACTTCTTATTCCATGGTTCTCCAATGTTAGGCATACCGATGGCCAGTGAAATAGATTCTGGTGTAAGTGTGAAGGTGACACCAGCCAAAGTAACCTGATTTCCATGTAAATGCAGTACGAATAACGAGCCAATTCATGATGAAATTGAACATTAGCCACCTTCTCACAAAACTCATAGCATGAATGAAACTGGAAACAAGAGACAACAAGAGGGCAGGCTTGCAATTCTGTAAGGGTGGTCAGTTCTTCTCTAACATGTCTGCCACTTTTATGAGGCCTCCGGGGTGCATGTCCTTCCAAAGGGTGAGTCACTTTGGGTTTCCACTTCATAGTCAGATGAATGACCATATGACATCACTACTAATATACAAACTGCCTTGAATGACTGCTGATGTATGAAACTGTTGTTTTGTAATGTGATATAGTTGGATTCTGCCACCAAGGAAAAAGATGCAACAAGGGAAGGTTAGGAAGGGGAAAATAGTAAGGGATTAGGGGATATTAGGATAAATTTTATTAGGGAAAGGAGGAGGGTTTGAGAGTTTTTTTGTATAGGGTTAGGAGATTTTTTGTAAGGGCTAGGGTTTTGGGGTTTGGGATTTGAATGTAGGAAAGAAAATGTAGTATTGATGAGTTTAGGGGGAGGGTAGGAAGTGATGAAACAAGGGAGAAATGGGGAAGGAGGAGTGACCTTGGTAGCAAAGCAAGGATTTCTGAACCCACAACCTTCTTCCTTTTAGGCACTTTAGAGGTAGGGTTTCAAGGTTTTGTTTCAATCATTATCATCCATAACCACCATCACTCAGCACAAAAATGGATGAAACATTAAGATGTCGACCCTACCTGGCAAATCCATGCAAAGAAATGGCAATTTGGAGAAATTTCAAACGTTTTCAGGCTTTAGGGTGTATGCGCCGTGTTGCATACCCAGTGCGCCGTGCTCCTCCTAGCTCACAGTTTCGGCGTTCAAATATGAAATTCATTCTTCCACAACTTGACTCAGTTTTCCAACGATCTCTTGGTGTAGTAATTATGTTTTAAACAATTAAAAACACTTATAAAGTGATGTGTTTGATTTTTGCTCCTCAAAAACCCATTTTCTTATGTTTAGTTTATGGCACCTTTTCACAATTAATACAACTCTGTCTTTTTGTTTACCCCTTGATTTTTGGCTTCGAATGATGAATTTCTTGGCAAGTTTTTGCAAGGATAGTGGCATGTTTTGACCAAGGAAGACCATGGTTGCGCCTGAAGAATTCAAGAACTGAAAGTTTTTTGAAAATTATTACAAAAAAACGAAATGTTGACTTTTCTTCAAAATAGAGTTTTGAAGAACAGTCATAATCCATCCATATGATGATGAAAATCTTTGAAATGACAACTTATCAAGAACCTCCCTCCGGCCTACTGTCTTTATTGGACATCTTGAAGACACAACTTGTGAAACCCTAGACCTAGTGACTGAAAATAACTCTTGCTGATCAAAAGACTAAAACAGGCCTGTAAGTGACTTTTAAAACTTGATTTCAATGAACAGACCTAAACCAACAGTGCAAGGCATGAGGGGTAATGAATAATAAGACCCTCCCGTCAGATTATGGCATGCCCCTAGCGGAATGCAGCTGAGTGAAACGAGCAAGACACCTAAAAATGAAATGCAATAAGAGAAATGATCTCCGATGGAGGGATGTAAAGACCGACTCTAGCATG
>APFE030599758.1:30048-56781 GCA_000404065.3 Pinus taeda
GTATGTATGTATGTAAACTAGATTCTAGATACTCATTCACCTAGTAAATTCTTAAATATCTTATTAAGAGCATGGAGATAAATTTAATGGCATCCATCTTAAAAAATATGTAACTACCATTATGTATACAATTGAGGAACAAGGAGGAAGCCAAAAAATGCAAGTTCTAATGCACAAAAGAAGTTTTTTCAAGATCCTATTGTAGTCTAAACTAGATTTATTTAGTAAGATGTGAGGAACAACCATAGAATAATCATATCAACAACATTTTATGCATTCTAATTAGTTCCAGAAACAAGAATACAAATATCATCTCATCATCAAAGAAAAACAAGCATGTCACATGCATATGCACCCACCCACATAGATTAGACACAAGTAGCCTACATAATATCCAAAATAATGCATACAATTCATTAGATTCAAAGCCACATATAAGGCAAGTCATCAAGTCGATGAGGACAAACATCCAAATTATATAGATAATAAATCCAAACAAAATGGGGCATACAAATAAATATATAGATAATAAATCCCTCCCTTTGAGAAACTAAAACTTTATCTTGAAATTATAATGCAAATACAAGAAGCTTGTATGTCAAATGTTATTCTAAATAATTAGATTTTTGGTGTCATGTATATCATGTTAAATATGAAGGAATTGACTATTTGGCTAAATGACAAGCCAATATTTTAGTTTCTCTCAAAATTCGTGCATCTCTATAAAATTATAAGAATAATCTACTAGTCCGAGGTGATAACAAATTAATGCATTGCGAATGCATTATTTTATATAATCTGTGCCAAATGATTGTTTCAAGTATTTATAGTTTGTTTCAAATATCACCATTAAGCATGTCTCAAATAGTTGCCATGTCATATGAGGGAAGTATTGGCTAATATTTGAATTACTTCAAGTTGTTGAGAAACCAATGCTAGTGGAATTAGGGTTAGATTTCTCTTTCTTGATAATTACTTGTGAATTGTATTGGCTTCCTTTATATCTTTATTATATTATCTTTCATCAAGCAATTAGCAAATTATGTGTGTATGAAGATCACAAGAACAAGAGACACAAGATGTTGGCACTCTACCAGGGAAAAACCCCTATCTAGGGGAAAACCCAGTCAAACTTCTTCCTTCAGTAGTTAATACGAGATAATCCAAGACTCTTCAAGCTAGACATAGACCTCCTCAAACCAGAAAGTCAACCCTTCCTTCCAACAACTTCGATTTAAATCTTTGACCTTGCAGCAACAACACTTTGACCCAGCAGATCCAGAATTTCGACCTTCCCAGCAACATAACTTTGATCCAACAAATAGCCTAATAACTTTGCATAAAAGAGAGAGAGAGATAGCCCAAAAACTTTGACTTGTACTTCTTCCTTCTTCCCCTTGAACTTCACACTTTTTCTGCATTTCCTTGATGTGTATCGAACTTGTTGAGTTGATTTCCAAATAGATCGAACTGCTCTTGTATATATAGCCTCTTCTGTGGGTCGAATTGTACTCTTGTAGGCCGAATTCATCAGGCTAGGGCCAACTTGGTGTGGAGGTGACAAAATACATTTTTGACTCAATAATAATTCTTTTTACATTATACAAAAGCCCAATAAGGGTCTCATTAAATAGAAAATGACTCTAATGACTCAGTATAAAACCTAGAAGTCCACAATTGGGACTTTGACTTGTAAAATGATGACCCAAGCATGCAACCCATGCTTTAACAAGTCATTGTAATAATAGTAAAAAAATATTTTTCATTCTTTGACTCAAATATAACTATGAAGACTAAACCAAGTTACATTCTTCAACACTCCCTCTTAACTAGGGAGGTATTCATAATTTACATATGTATATACAAGTACAAGGAAGATTTCAAAACACAAGAAGTACGAAGAACTTCGACACACAAGGTTCCACACACTAGATTCCTGACCAGGACAATCTATCTAGGTGGGACTAAGATGGACTAAAGCTTTCAACCTCTCTAGGTACCATTAGGCTTACTTTCTAACCATCAACATAGGGAACTAGGTGTGTAATGCAAGCTCAGAGCTCTATGAACAACACCACCCTCCCTACTTTGGGAACTAGACATCAACACATATGCCAAGCAGATGTCCTCCCAGGCATTTTGTATCACACAAGATGCCTCCTGAAGTCTCTTCCAAACATCTTTGATTAACAAAATCAGTGATATCAACAAAACCAAGCTTTCTTGTCAAATATTCAAGCTTTTTATTAGGAAGAGGCTTTGTTAACACATCAACTACCTATTCGTCAGTTGGAACATATTGTAGCGTCACGATCCCATCTTATACCAAACTTCTAATGTAGTGGTATTTATTGTTAATATGCTTTGTCCTGGCATGGAACACAAGATCTTTAGACATCCTAATGTTGCTTTGATTATCACAATTTATCATAGTAGGACTTAGAGGTTTCTCAAACAAATCTGACAGAAGCTTCCTTAACCATACAACCTCCTTTCCTACTTCACATGCAACCACATACTCAACTTCAATGCTAGTTAAAGCGACAAGATCTTGTTTTCTACTCATCCATGAAATCATAACAAATCCCAAACTAAATCATGTACAAAAGGTTGGCATCCAAGATCTGGTATTTGTTGAAGAATCTAGGGCAATTAGGTATAATAGGATTCTTCTTGACTTGATAACAATTTGTGAATCTCTTTTACAATTTATCTTGTTAGCTTAATATTCTTCTTCTTATTATTAATGCATGTGTGTTTACTTCATCAAACTACTACAAAAAACATAAGAACAAGAACACAAGATGTTGGCTCTCTGGCAGGGCAAAACCTCTCTCTCTCTTAGAGAGCAAAACTCTTTCGTAAATTTCTCTTATTGAAGCTTCTTATTGATCAATGCCAAACCCTAGACCCTTGACAAGAATATCCTCCAAGCACAAGTCAAGTCCTTCCTTCTTCCTGCACTTTGTCTCTCAGCACTTTGTCCTCCTTCCTCAGCAACTGGTGATAAACCTTGTTATGTGAGCTCTAGAAGAGAGACTTATCTTTGACTCTTAGTGGGATCCTTCACCTATGAAGATACTTTCCTTCTCTTGTGCAACCGAGCGTCTTCTTGATGTGTAGTTAGGGACTTGATGTGACAACACCGTAGTCCTAGTTTCTCACACGTTTGGGAGGTTTTCCTTATACTTTTGGTTCCTTTCTCCTTTTCTTCAGAGACCCTCTTCTTTGCTTGAGTAGGAGGCCTTATAGGCCTAAGTTACTAGCCCAAATGATAAGATATGTATGATTGTGATCATGTTGTTGTTATGACTGCAAACTGCCCTTCTTTTCTCGCCCGTGTGACTATTTTTCACCCTAAAACTAGTCCCTTCAACCTCGGTTAGACTTCTCCTTCTTCACTGCACTAGAGGCTCCTTAAACTTGCTTTCCCTTCACCCTTAACTCGTCTTCATTCTCGTTGATTTCAGAGGTATTGTTGGCTTGTCGTTGGAGGTGTGGACATCCTCTATATATAGAGGATTGTCCCTCCTTTAGGCCGACTTGAGGACAGTGGGCCGACTTCACTTCTTTTCCATCAAAATTGATTCTTTGATGATGTCGTTGCATGGAGAGGATTGAATTTGCTTGGAGAGATATTCTCTGAATCTTATACAAATATATACATGATGTAACATGCCCTTAACGTCTTCAACATTTTCTTTTGACTCTTTGACTCACCTTTAGCACTTTAACATGTGCTAGACCTATTTCAATGAGCAATAAACTCATTGATAAATATAACAAAAATAATATTTCTCTTCTTTAATAAATACAAATATCACAAGTACATTTATGAAGTCTGAAACTAGTTACACTTTCTTCAACACTCCCTCTTAACTAGGGAGGTATTCATAAATCATTACAAGGTGTTTGACTAATTTTCAATCTTGAAGAATTCACATAAGAGAAACTGGATTGGAAATCCATGTGTCATAGCATCATAGTAACCAACATTATTCATAGCAAGGCATTTGACTAATAACTCTATCTCTCATAAGATCAGAGCACAATGTTGGTGAGACCAATGACTTATAGACACCTTAGTAATTGTCTCTCAAGGTACATCCCCAGTCGGGTGTTCACTGAGTATGACCTTCTAGGACTATTATTGTCTTGGGTTCCCAACCCTTAAAATATCAATCCCCCTGCCTACTCTTGTCTTGGTTTCCCTACGCATCCTCAAAGAGCATCAGATGCCATATGATTACCCAATCCTCCCATTCCTTCTTCCCAAGTGAAGACAAGAATGTTGTGTCTATGCCCAAGTTTCCTCTGATAAGGAACTTGCCCAAGGTCCTTTGTAATTAGGAACTTGTTAGAACTCCCTCTTAGCTAGGGACTTGTCCATTAATCAACAACTTCTTCTTCATGGGTCCTTCAGCTACTTGATCTCTTTCTTTACTTCGATGTCATAAAGTCTTTGTTCAAACTTATTCTTGGTAGGGCACCGACCATCGATTTCCTTCCTGGTTTGTCATGTCATTGCTTCCTTCATGGAAAGTGGCCTTCTTGATATATATGAGGTCCTCTTGTCATCTGGTTACTCTTTTGTCGTCTTGTCTATGCTTCAGAATGTTTTTCACATGGATGCTTAGTTGTACTTGCTTGTTCCCATACTTTGATCTAGTATCCCTTCATGACTTTATCCTGATATTGCTTCAACATCCTATAGTGCTTTTGTTGGATGACTTCTTCATCATGACATCTTTGTAGAGTTGAATCAATTATCAGCTTCTTCATATCTCCAAGGCCTTCATAGGTGTCAAGGGTCCTTTGATATTTTTCTTCCTTTGTTAGAGTTGTCATGCCTTCTTTCGAGAGATGTCTTTAATGTATCTTGTCAGATAGTGATTCTTTGTGACCATGGTGTTCTTCAAATGCTTGATCTCTTTCTTTATTTTCTTCTTCTTGGATACATTAGTCAACCACCTTATACTCCTTGTGGGAGAACTTCTTTATGATGACCTTCATTGCATTGCAGTACATGCCTTTGAGCATGTCATTGGTGAAAGAGATCCTTTTATACTTGATCATGTCATAGAGCTATTCCCATGACTCAATAATATATATATGATGACGTGACTTAACTTTGATGCATACATACCTCATCTTGATTCTCCTTTGATCACCTTGACTTCATTTGATTGTCCTTGGTGTGGCCCTTCTTTCTTCATCTTTTCTTGCTTGGATATCATACTTTTCTTGAATCCCATGAATGGGACTCCTAATGAGACATCTACTCTTGTTTATGAATCTTCTTTTGAAGATTCCATCAGAGGATCTTGAAGACCCTTACCCTGCAAATGTTTCTTCCTTTTGATGATAGAGGCATTCTAAGATTCTTAATCATGATCAATTATTCTTTCATTGTGGATAAGGTCCTATAATAGGTATGCTCCATCTACATGAATATCTTGAGCTATATCTACCATGTTCCTATATTCTAGAAGATATCTTTAACCATGCATTCTATTTTATTTCTACATGCTCCTATACTACTCAAAACTTTGAAAGAAGACTTTAAGTAGAGAGTTTGAGTTAGTCATAACAGATATTTGGAGGATCTTCCTTCTTTTTCTTCTTGTCTTCTTCTTTCACCTCTTGAGCATGGTAAATTTTGCAAGCGAATTTTAGCCCAAGGGCGAAATTTAAGGGGTTTTTCGTTTTAGAGGAGAAAATTTTTTATAAAACACCCATTTTATATATTTAGCCCAACTTTTATTTAAAAAGTAGTTTCTTTTTTCATTTTAGCCTAAAAAAGGGGTGGATAAACTATGAAAAGACTCATTTGACCCGATTCACTAAGGTTATATTCCATTACAATCGCCCGAATTTCTGGTTTGCAATGTTAAATTCGTTTGTAATCGCCCATTTTCTGGTTTGGGAGGTTGTATTTGGTCTCAATAAATAAAATAAAAATAAAGTGGAGGTATGGTAAATAACTAAAACCTCTTTTTATATTTACTCCAAAGGTATGGTAAATAAATAAAAATATAAATAAACTAGAGGTATGGTAAATAAATAAAACCTCTTTTTATATATAGTCCATAACTCTCTTTCTATTTAAGAAGGCTCAAAAAAGAAGTTTTATTTAAATGAATCCTACCAGCGAAATATGATATTTATAACAAAGATATGGTAAATTAATAAAAATATAAATAAACGAGGTATGGTAAATAAATAAAACATTTTTTATTTTATTTTTATTACTCCATAAGTCACCTTCTATAAATAAAAATATAATTAAAGTGGAGTATTGAATAAATTTAAAACCTATTTTATACTTACTCCAAAGGTTATGGTAAATAAATAAAATATAAATATAACTAGGGATATGGAATAATAAAACTTTTTATATTTGTCCATAACCCTCTTTCTATTAGAAGGTTCAAAAAGAGGTTTATTTAAGTGATCCTATGGGCAATTACTATTTTTAAAAAGAGGTATGGTAAATTAATAAAAATATAAATAAACGAGAGGTATGGTAAATAAATAAAACATTTTTTTATATTTACTCCTAAAGTCACCTTATATTTACGAACATGCAAGGGTGTAAATAAATAAAAATATAAATAATGTGGAGGTATGGACTCAAAAAATGCGTTATATTTAGGTGAAGCCTATGGGCCAAATTATTATTAATACCATGCAAAAAAACATTATTAACCCTAATATTAATATTAATACAAATAAATATGGCACATGGTATTGACCCATGGTATTCACATGGAATGTAGTCTATTTAAAGTGGGGAATTAAACCAACATAGATCCATCTTTCCTCTGGATCTACTAAGCCCTGAGGGGGATCAAATATTGTGATATGCAAACTAGCATAGAGTGAAAAAATATTTGATAAGCCCCGAGAGGGATCAAATATCGTGATATGCAAACTAGCATAGAGTGAAAAAATATTTGATCCCTCTCGGTAGATCAAGAGTAAAAATGGATCTTGTAATATAATGTCACTTAAACATTTTAACTTGGTTAAAACAAAAATCAATTATTAATTTTATTAATTTTTATAAATCACTCATAGTAGTTTTTAAGCTCTAGGTTTATGATAACCCATGGTATTGACCCATGGTAATACCATGGTATTCATGTAAGCACAGACTATTTAAAGGGGAAATTCTATCAGCTTAGATCCATCTTAATTCTGGGTCTACCAAGTGCTACGAGGGATAAATAGATTTCATCCCTCTAAGAGTGGTAGATGTGGAGTAAGATTAGATTTTAGGTTGTTTTTATGTAATGAAGGATTTAAATAGACTTAGGAAATATATTGTAAAAAAACAATTTAAGGTAATGGTTAAAGCTACATTTAGTCACTTCACAAAATTTAGTAAAAAATACCAATATCTCCATTAATATTGGTTTTTCTGATTTAACAAAAAAAAAAATTAAAACAGTGAAATCTTATCGCTCTTTCTGCATCAACCTTCCAGAAGAGAGATAGTCGTTTCCCAAATTTCCCACCATTTTTCAAACGTTCTCAATATGATATCTTCATGAAAAAGTTAAGGTATTGATGTTGGATTAGTTGTATGAAAAATATGTTGGTTTGTACAACCTTTCATCTTCTCTGTTATTCTTAGTTTTTCGTAATGATCTGTAGGGGTTGGGCCACTACACCATATTGTCCTAAAAGGCAGAGATTGTGCACCATAAAGGAAATTAATCTACATGTTACAATGTTGTTAAAAAATGCAAGGCGTAATTATGCTAATAAGCAATTTAGATTGGGAGAGGCGTAATAAATTTTATTATTTAATTGAAGATTTCCAATTAAAATAATAATAAATCTACATTTATATATTTATATATTGATTGGAAGACTTCTGACAAGTCACTTCTTTCCATCAGGTCCCCTTTAGGCCTTTGGGATACCTACTACTTTCTTATATTATATAGTTGGGGCTTGCTACTTGTTGGTGTGTTGGGGTAAACAAACTTGATGTGTTTTTTTTTTTCATCTCGCAATTGGAGTCTATCGAATAAGGAAGAAATTTGAAAGTTTGACAAAAGTGGTAGAGAAAATATCTCTCCTACCTTGACAAAACGGGTGGTTAAGATCAACACCTACAAGAAATTTGTTGTGGAATATTATAAAAACTAATAGAAGGATATGAAAGAGTGTACAGTAAGAAACTTGACAAACAGGGCCACTGAAACTTGCAACATTGTTTGTAGGAAGAGAAAATTATGTTTCTTTTTTCCAAACATGTATGTTAGCATATTACAGTTTAATGTATATGTTTTCCTATTATCATAAATGATTTCATACTTTAACAAAACATTTGCCAAGACTTCACAATGTTTTATTATTCAGTGAAAGATTTGCCAAGATCTTACAAGATTTTATAATTCAGTGAAATATTCACCATGGCTTTACAAGATAATATAATCTGGTGAGAGATTC
Organism: Pinus taeda; assembly: GCA_000404065.3. NCBI lineage: Eukaryota > Viridiplantae > Streptophyta > Pinopsida > Pinales > Pinaceae > Pinus > Pinus taeda. Next base: position 38,512 of record APFE030599758.1, read on the forward strand.
GCCTTAAAAATTATATATACATATTATATTATTGATAAAATTGCCTCTCATTTTTCCTATGTATCATGGGGATTCACCCATTTATTATACGTATAAATTTAGGGTGGTTGTTAAAATTTCCCCTGCTCTTGAGCTACATGAGCTTCTTCCCTTTTTCTTTTGTTGTTGTTGTCCTTCTTAAGTTTAAGACAATCCCTTTTGTAGTGTCCATATTCTTGGCATCCAAAGCATTGGACTTTGGACATATCTCTACTACCTGTTCTTTGTGGACCGAATTTGCCAAATTTTCCCTTTCTCTTGGCCATGGTTGCAAATGCTTGCTCCTTTGATCCCACATCATCCTTCACTTGGATTCTAGTTTCCTCTATCTTGCATAGAGACCATAGTTCACTTAGTGGGGTAGCTTCCTTCTTGGCATATATGATTGATGTGAAGTTGCCCCAATCCTCAGGTAGGGCATTGAGTACTACAATTGTCATTTCTCTATCAAGCATGGCTTCACATAGCTCTTGAAGTTGATTCCTTATCTCAGAGATCCTCATGAAGTATGGAGCTATTCCTTCCTTTGATATCTTCATCTTGTAAAAATCATTTCGTAGAGATATGACTTCTCCATCTGTGCTTACCAAGAATAGCTCTATTAGTTTATCATAGATTTCTTTTGATGTTTCAAGTTTGGAGACATAAGGAATGAGAGAGTCCTTGATAGATTCTATTAGAATCATTTGAACTCTTGTATCATCCTTATTATACTTGGCTAAGGCTTGCGTTTGTTCCTTAGCAAGGCTAGTGATATTCCCTTTGATGTGATTTAGAAGTTCATTCTCTTTGAGAAGTAAATCACTCCTCTTCTTCCATGTAAGGAAGTTATTGGTCCCAACCAATTTGTTGCTTTCCTTGCAAAAATACATAGAGGTAAATTCAAAATGGGACATATACTTACTTGACAGAGTTTGAGATGTAGTGGAATTGCTCTCTTCTTGAAGATTTGATGGCTTGCCTTCCTTAGATCTTGATGTTCTTCAAGTTGCTTTCTCTGAGTGGAATTGCTTGATAATGAGATTACCTTGATCACTTGTAGCTTGATATAGGTCCCTCTTTGATTTTCTCTTCTTTTAGGTGCCTTTATATAAGGATTTTCTTCTTGCTTTGTAGTCTTCCTGGATGAATGATAGATGGTAGACCTTCTTGTCCCTAATGTGATTGAAACTTCTTGGCTTGATGCCTCAACCTTGTAGATGTTCTTCCTTGATGAGTCACCTTATGAGTTTTCTTGAGATGTCGTTTCCTTGATGTGTCACCTTAGTTCCGATACCATGTTGAAGAATCTAGGGAAATTATGTATAGTAGGATTCTTCTTAACTTGATAACAATTTGTGAAGCTCTTTTACAATTTATATTGTTAGCTTGATCTTCTTCTTCTTCTTATTAATGCACGTGTTTTTACTTAATGGTAGAAGTGTCCTCAGACACGTAATTTTATTAATGAGAAAAAATAATTACATAATTTGATTTTGCAAGAGTTTACACCCGAACATCTAAACACTCTTGCAATGAGCTATTTATAAGTTCCATGTCCTAACTACCTCTAATTATGGATCACTTATTAAATAACAAGTGTCCATTTACATTAAATGCTATTCAAACCAGCTAGCTAAAAAATCTCCTAAAATAGAGCCTAAGATACGACACATTTGGAGAGTCATATCTAGTTACAACAATATACTAATTCTAAATGATTAAACATTCTATAGTAATAATTATTAATTTAATATCTTAAATTAATAATTATTTTATTTTAATTTTATAACCTATGATAAATTGCATGTTTGGACCACCTAACATTCCCCCCTATGATCCAAAGATACATTACAACATATACCAAGTTCATCCCTGAACTTAGTAAATTTTATTCTGCCAAGCGGTTTTGTGAAAATGTCGAAGATCTGATCTTCGAAAGGGCAATAAACTGGCTTGAGGACATCTTCGACAATGAGAGATTTGATATGATGATACTTGGTGTCCACATGCTTTGTCTTTGAATGAAAAATTGGGTTCTTGGCAAGTTTGATGGCTGATTGGTTGTCAATGAATAATGATGTAGCTTCTGCCTGAGAAATACCCAAGTCCTGCAAAATTCGGCGCAACCAAACAATTTCACATGCTGCTTCCCATGTTGAAATGTATTATGTTTCTGCTAAAGAAGTGGCCACTATAGCTTGTTTCTTACAGCTCCAAGATACTGTTGCTGACCCCATGTTCATTAAATTACCTGATGTTGATGCTCGATCATTAATACTCCTAGCAAAGTCGGCATCAGAATATCCACCAAGTACAAAATTTTTAGTCTTTGTGTAAAGAAGACCAAAATCTTTTGTTCCTTGGATATATCGAAGAACTCTTTTAGTTGTATTCAAGTGGCTATCTCGTGGTTCCTGCACAAAATTTGAAAGAATATTGACTGCATAAGATAGATCAGGACGAGTATTTGTCAAATAAGTCAAGCTGCCAATCAATGGTCTGTAATTTGTGTTGTCCACCTTTTCCCCCCTTCAAATTTTGAAAGTTTCAAGTTTTTCTCCATAGGGGTAAGAACGGGCTTCAAATCCTGCATACCAAATCGTTGAAGAACCTCTACTGCATACTTACTCTGAGAAATGAAAATATGATGTGGACGTTGGAAGACTTCAACTCCAAGATAGTAGTGAAGTAATCCCAAATCTGTCATCTTAAAACCTGCATGTAACTCTTTTTTTCACCTGTGCAATATGATCATCATGGTTTCCAGTAATGATCAAATCATCTACATACATAATAAGAATTACCAGATATTTTCCCTGTTGTCGCACATACAAAGTATCATCAGATTCACTTCATTGAAAACCAACTTTCTTAAGGTATTCATCCATCTTTGCGTACCAAGCGTGGGGAGCTTGTTTTATTTCAATAAAGCCTTTATTTGCAGACTTTATGTTCTTGTCCTTCAACTTCAAAACCTGGCGGTTGGGTCATATACACTTCCTCCTGTAAATCCCCGTTGAGAAAAGCACTTTTCACATCCATTTGATGAACTTTCCATCCTTTATGAGCGGCCAATGCAAGTGTTAATCAGATGGTGTTCCATTTATTAGTAGGAGAAAAATTTTCCTCATAATCAATGCCTTCCTGCTGCGTAAAACCTTTTGCAACAAGTCGTGCTTTATACTTTTCAAGTTCTCCCTTTTGATTATACTTAATTCTGTAAACCCATTTGCATCCTATGGGTTTAACATTTGTTGGACAATCAACAAGTTTCCAAGTGTTGTTATCAAGTACTACTTGATATTCTTCAACCATAGCCCGTTGCCATTCTTTATGTTTTACTGCTTCTTTGTATGTGGAAGGTTCAGTAAAATCATTTGATATGAAGGAAAAATTGCCTTCACTTCTATGTGCCTTTCTGGTGCCTGTTTATTCTGCTCATCAGGCTTTACATCTTTCAAAAGTTGAACTGCCCATTTTGGTAGTTGTTTCTCACTTGTTTGCGCTTCTGTAAAGTCTCCATCATTGTAAAGAGGATTAATATAAACTGATGTTCGTCATTCAGGTGAACAGTGTGGAGAATCATTGTCAGAAGAATTGTTGCTGCTTGGAGATGCGGATGAACTGCTAGAAGACCCAGTTGTTGTTGTTGATGTAGATGGACTGGATGACTCATCTTCAAAGGAAGGAAAATCAAGTTCATACCAATTTGGTGAAGTTGGTGGACTTTGCATTTTTCCATTTCTTTTACTTCCTTTAGTTTCTAACTTGTGAAGAATATTTTCAATTTCTTCAGCACTCTTACTCTCAGTTTCATCAAAAATGACATCCCTGCTCACAAGGAATTTTCCACTGGTCAAAATATGATACCCTTTCTTCTCATCAGAATAGCCAATCATTGTGCATTTTAAACTTCTTGAGTCAAGCTTAGTTCGTTTTTCTTTCGGAACTAAGGCATAACATACTGACCCAAAAACTCTAAGATGTTTAACGCGATGTTTGAAACCAAACCAAGCTTCATAAGGTGTGATTCTGTCTAAAGAAGCAGTTGGAGATCTGCTTCTTAAGTAGACAGCTGTATGTATTGCTTCTGCCCAAGATGTTGGACTTAACCTCTTGAAAGTTAACATGGATCTCGCCATTCCTAACAAGGTGTGATTCATTCTTTCGACTACTCCATTTTGTTGTGGAGAGTAAACATTAGTAAGATGGCGTCTTATGCCATTTTCACTGCAATAAGTTTTGAATTCATTTGAAGTGAATTCTCCCCCATTATATGTCCTGAGTGTACCTATCTTTTCTTTGACTTCATTTTCAACAAGTTGGCGAAAAATTTTAAACTTATCAAATGCTTCTGACTTGTTCTTCAAGAAGTAAACCCAAGTCATTTTGCTGAAATCATCAATGAATAGTAAGAAATATTTGCAACCACCAAATGAAGTTTGTAGTGGACCACAAACATCACTGTGAACTAGTTGTAGCCGACTGTTTGCACGCCATGAACTTGTTGGAAAACTTTCTCGACTTTGTTTGCCATAAATGCAAGCTTCACATTTTGAATTTTCCCTTTTGAAATTGGGGATTCCTTTAACCATTCCTTGTTTCTGTAATTGAGAAAGACTTTCAAAATTTAAATGTCCATATCCTACATGCCATAGTCTTACAGGTGAAATACCTATACTCACTGCGTCAGAATGCCTTGGAATAATTGTCCCTTTCATCTGTAATAGTTTCCCATCTTCATAACCTATCATGACAGTTTTCAAGTTCTGTTTGACTGAATTAATCTTGACTAAACCATCTTCCATAATCACCTAATGTCCTGCTTGTCGAATTGTGACTAAAGAGAGCAAATTTTTCTTAAAACTTGGTACATACCATACATTGGAAATCATTTTTTCTCCAATACCAGGGAGAAAAACTTTAACTGCTCCTTTTCCATAAGGAGTATGTTTTGTATCATCAGCAAGAAAAATGGAATTAAGTTGGCAATCTTGAAAATTCAAAAAAAAATCACGTCGACAAGTCATGTGTTGAGTTGCCCCTGAATCCAAGATCCAGGCATCTTCATAGTCACTTCTAAGATGGGATGAAAGTTGTGATGCTGGCGAGGAAGTAAAAACATCTTCTGAGTTATCATCATCTTGATCATTTGCAAATTGCGTTGAATGTTGTTGAAACTTGGGAATTTTATTAAGTGAAGTTCGATAATCTTCAGCATAATGGCCAACTTTGTTACATCTTCGACACGCAATTTGACTTAAATCTCTTCCTCTTCCTGAAGATTGTCCTCTACCTCTGCTTTGACTTCTATGTTGAGATTGTCCTCTACCTTGATTATTATTTCCTTGTCCTTGAAAATTACCTCTTCCTTGTTTGTTTCATCTACCTTGAAAATTACTCCTTCCTAAGCTGTTGCCTCTGTTAAAGTTGTTTCCTCTGCTTTGGCTTCGACCTCGAATTTGTACATTATGTGCTGCTTGATTCTGATTCCCTCCGCCTCTACCTCGAGAACTGTCTATTGATGATTTACTAGTGCTGGACTTTGTGAGAAAAACATCTTCACCTACTTTCTTCTTCTTCCCAAAAGTTTTATCATGTTGGGTCAACATTTCACAGAGCTCATCAAACTTTAGTTTCTCTAATTTCCCAGTTAATTGTAGAGTCTCCAAAGAATGTGTGTAGGAAGAAGGAAGTCCAACAATTATAATTGTTACCATAAAGCTATCATCAATTCCTGGAAAACCATCATTAATGATTTCCTGCATAATATTCTTAAGTCTTGAGATATATTCAAGTACATCACCTCGTTCATTGAATTTTTGTTGTAACAATTTTAATTGTAGATCAACTTTCTTTGATTCAGGCTGAGTATCAAAGAGGTCTTAAAAATTTTTCAAAGAAAACCATGCATCGGTAGCATTTTCTATATGGGCATACATTTCATCATTCATAGAAGATTTAATAAGTGTTAAGGCTTTGGCATTCTTAACTTCCCATTTTGCTAGTGCAGCTGCATTTGTGGATTTATTCGGCTTAACATCTCCATCACATATACCCTGCCATAATTCATTGTAAATGAGAGTGCTTTCGATGAGACGATGCCATGTTTTATAAGATTTTGTGCCTTCAAGTTTGTCAGAACCAGAAAACAAATTAATCGACTTAGACATTGTAGTGTTAAGACTTCACACCACGCATCAAGCTCCAAAAAATCAAGATGCGCAACACAACAGCAACACACGACGCAAAAAATGAACTATCGGGGCTTGGCCTTGACCCTCAAATAGTCGTCAAAACAGGAGAAACTTGATTGAGCTTTGCACTTGGCTCTAGTCAATTTCTCAAATTTTTACAAGGAAGCTTTCAGAATTTGACTTTTACAATGGTGCTTTTGCACAATCTGGTAAAAAAAAGTTACCCCCCTCAAAGTAAAATTAATTTGAGTCACACTATCACTCCATAAACAAATTTACAAAACAAAAAACTCCTTATTACTCCAAAAAGAATAATACCCTTATTACTCCAAAAATTTACAAATTTCAATTGCACCTTATTTCTCCACTAAAATACAAAATTTCAAAATATAATTACACCTTATCACTCCATTAAAAAAATACACTTATCACTTCATTAACATTACAAAATAAAAAATATTTCTCATTTCTTCAATCTTCAATTCAGCTATAAATTGTCGAATAAAAAATGCTTTAAGAGGCTGAATTTTTGTTTCAGGTTGTTTGCCACGCTGGTTGCTAGTTAGCTCAGGCTAGCTTCTTGCTGGCTTAGGTTGAATTTTACTGGCTTCTTGCTGGAAGGCTGGCGCTAGCTGGCTAGCTCTCACACTGGCTGGCTAATCATCAAGTTCGGAGGAAGAGAAATTGAGAAATTATAGCATGGGCATCATGGCATTGTCGATGAGAATGAAGGGCTCTTTTGCACAAAATAAGAAATTCGTTGGGGAAACTATTATAAGAGAATAAAAAGAATTAGAGAAAATAACAAAGTGCTACTGCAATAGCGTTTGCAAGTCTTCTTCAAATGCGTAAACACCAGGTGAATACACATAAATTATGTCAACTCCACGTGGAACTCCCTCTTCCACATAGCACCAACCATCACTGCACCAAACCCAATGGTAGACAATTGTTTGATTTCAATTCAGCGAATGGCATCCCGACTGATGTCCAGGTCCCTCATTTCTTCTGCCAGATCTGCATTTCAGTCAAGCGGAGACACATTCAGAGCTGCAAGGGGTCACTCTGCATCATCAATCGCCAAACCTATTTTCTTGATTATCCTTTAGAGCTTTCAATCAATGGCAGCCACTGCAACCTTCCAACAGGAATTCCTGCTCAATAACCATTTGGGTTCCTCGTCTTCAATCATAGGTACCAAGCTATGCACACCATCATTATACCTAAGAGAAAAAGCCCACGACCCATCACACAAAACCCTATCTATCACATGCACAGTCGTGGCACCATCTTCTGCAACCCCACAAACAAGATTCTCAGATCTAGTGCAGTATGAAGGCCGCGTGTTCAATTTCGCTACAGGGGCAATGACTTTGCCCGAAAATGTTATAAAAAAAGCTCAGGCGGAGCTCTACAACTGGAGGGGCTCTGGGATGAGCATAATGGAGATGAGCCACAAAGGTAAAGAATTCACTTCAGAAAATTTCTGTCATTGAATGCTGGTTCTTATTACTGGAGGACGCTGGTTCAAATTCAAGACCACAAAACGCTGAATCGATGCCAGAATGCTCAACACAGGGGATTTGAGCATAAATTGATGCCAAAATTCTCAACGCAGGGGATTTGAGCATAAATCGATGCCAGAATGAACTCGGAGATTTGGAAACAACAGCCAAATATTATGATAGAGAAAAATTAGAAATTGATTGGAATGGCAGAATCGATGTAAACTAATCTCATGAAAATGCAGAATCGATTTGAATGTTTTGAAAGGACTTTAAAAATAATTAAAATATACAATGTTGTCCCTTTTTTTGTTTTTATTCACTCAAACAATTTGAAAAAGTCACACAGATTTGCATTTGCTGCTTTAAAAAATGATTTTAGAATTTGCAGATCTAAAACCAATAATAATAAAAAATTGCAAATTTCATACCAATCTTTTGCTGATCACTTCAACGGAGTTTTCCAAAAACTTGTAGAGCTGGAATCTCCTTCTCAAATCAACTGCAGCATTACTAGAGCTTTGATACCACAATAATGGTAGAAGTGTCCTCATACACGTAATTTTATTAATGAGAAAAAATAATTACATAATTTGATTTTGCACGAGTTTACACCTAAACATTCAAACACTCTTGCAATGAGCTATTTATAAGCTCCATGTCCTAACTACCTCTAATTATGGATCACTTATTAAATAACAAGTGTCCATTTACATTAAATGCTATTCAAACCAACTAGCTAACAAATCTCCTAAAATAGAGCCTAAGATACGACACATTTGGAGAGTCATATCTAGTTACAACAATATACTAATTCTAAATGATTAAACATTATAGAATAATAATTATTAATTTAATATCTTAAATTAATAATTACTTTATTTTAATTTTATAACCTATGATAAATTTTATTTTTGGATCACCTAACATTACTTCATCAAACTACTACCAAAAACATAGGAACAAGAACACAAGATGTTGGCTCTCTGCCAGGGAAAAAACTCTCTCTCTTAGAGAGCAAAACCCTTTCGTAAATTTCTCTTATTGAAGCTTATTATTGATCAATGCCAAACCCTATACCCTTGAAAAGAATATCCTCCAAGCACAAGTCAAGTCCTTCCTTCTTCCTGCACTTTGTCTCCCAGTGCTTCGACCTCTTCCTTGCGGCACTTCGTTTCCCGACACTTCATCCTCCTTCTTCTTCCAGCAACTGGTGATAGACCTTGTTATGTGAGCTCTAGAAGAGAGACTTATCTTTGATTCTTAGTGAGATCCTTCAACTATGAAGATACTTTCCTTCTCTTGTCCAACCGAGCTTATTCTTGATGTATAGTTGCAGACTTGATGTGACAATATTGAAACCCTAGTTTATCGCACGTGTGGGAGGTTTCGCTTATACTTTTGGTTCCTTTCTACTTTGCTTGAGAGAACATGTTCTTCACTTGAGTTAGGAGACCTTATAGGCCTAAGTTACTAGCCCAAACGATAAGATATGTATGATTGTGATCTTGTTGTTGTTATGATCACAGAATTCCCTTCCTTTCTTGTACATGTGACTATTTTTCACCCTAGAAACAGTCCCTTCAACTTCGGTTAGACTTAAAGCTTTCCCTTGACCCTTAACTTTTCTTCCTTCTCGTTGATTTCTTAGGTATTTTTGGCTTGTCGTTGGAGGAGTGGACAACCTTTATATATAGAGGATTGTCCCTCCTTTAGGTTGACTTGAGGACAGTGGGCCGACTTCACTTCTTTTGCATCGAAATTGCTTCTTTGATGATTTCATTGCATGGAGAAGACTGACTTTGCTTGGATAGATATTCTTTGAATATTATACAAATATATACATGGTGTAACATGCCCTTAAGGTATTCAACATTTTCTTTTGACTCTTTGACTCACCTATAGCACTTTAACATGTGTTAGAGCTATTTCAATGAGCAAGAAACCCATTGATAAATATAACAAAAATAATATTTCTTCTCATGAATAAATACAAATATCAAAAGTACATCTATGAAGACCAAACCTAGTTACACTTTCTTCAACAATATCGTTGGTAAAATTTTACCTCAGGTCGATATAAATCAAATAAATTAAAATTGGTGATATGGATCTTAGGATTTATAGTAATTAATTCTACCTTAAATTATCAGTCTTAATAGTTACTCCAAGTACGTTGTTTATTTTACGAGCCAACAACATTATCGTCAAATGAATGTCTTCGATGTATTATCTAGGGATCAGGTAAAGAAACCAATTGTTAATGAGTGGCATATTAACTAGGAATATCTCGACAACTACAATTGACATTGATATAGCTGAAAATAGGCATTATGTACTCCTAATTACCAAATTTGAGATGATAGAAATGATTTATATAAGGTGTTGGAATATAGGAAGTAAATCAACTATTTTTATTATATTAATATCCTCTTTATTTCTTGTTCAATTAAACAAGCACTATTAGACATGAAGGAATATACCCTCTGTAGAAATTTATCTATAGATCAGTTAGCTTCGATACCATGTAGAAATTCTCCAAATTCTCTACAAATCTCACTCTAAGACTATGTAGATAATATGACTGTAGATTAACCCGATAATGCAATATACCAAAGCAAAATATTATAACCTACTTCTACTATCAATTTTCTTTGCGGAAACTTAAATATTGAGCAAAATCGAGCTGAACACATATAACCAGAAGAAGAAGAATAAATGCACATGAAATACAGAAAATACTCAGGGGAAAGCCTCAGCTAAAAACCCCACTATTTGTATTATCATACAAGGTGGAAAGATATTAGAATAATACAAAGCCTTAGCTCTCACAACTAATCAGCTCTCAGTACAATACTCCTAGATGCTCACAAGAAAACAAGGCTTCTCACAAACCTTCTCATCTGCCCTCCAAGCCTCCTATTTCCTTACACAGTTTCTCCTGGGATGATCTCCTTCACCCAGTGTAACACTGCTCTAACACATTGTCAGAACTGTGGAATCCTCAAGGAACCTTATTCCGTCTACATGCATGAGTTTTCTTTATAGGAAAACACATGAAATTGATAGTACATCGTCCTTGACATTTAGCTCAACTGGGTCTTTCTCAGAATAGACATGCATGAGTTTTTGATGAGAGAATCTTCATTTATCTGGAGTACACTTGTTGAGTGCATGCATGCATCAACTGAATGATAACTCACAATTAGTTCCTCAAACAGTTTGGAACTAATTTAACTGGACTTAACTCAATAAACTGAGCTAACTAATTACAACTCAAATATAACTCAATCTTATCTCCTTAATTAAGGGATAGTCACCTTAATTTCAGGGATAATTGTTGCATGATTTCACAAATACTTCTAGCTTGAATTTCTCCAGCTAATTAACTCAAGATGAATTAATTAATTATTTTTCAAGCAGCTAGTGAAACTAAATTCAAATTTTAATTCAAAGACAAATTAAAATTGGAATATTCTGGATTCTATTTTTATCATTTCTTGTTGCTATTTTCAACACGCCTTCTCAACAAGAAAGGAATTCAACTCAATCCCATTCTTGAACCTTTGGAATGTTCTGCATGCAACAATTCTCTCTAGTGTTGTTGCTCCAACAATATCTAGAAATAAAAAAAAAAAAACATCCAAACTGAATCAGAATGATGCATCTGTCATCAAAGTCCCTAACTACTATTTCCTGTGTCGACTTTGATCTTTGACTGCATCAATCCCATTGATTCCTCCCGCTACTATGTACTTTGAGCTCTCGTAGCAAGGTACGATCCGTGAGATAAAACCTCTCAATGGACCCTGCCCAATTTCAGCCTTCTTGAGACTATCACTTCACATCGCCCCACCTCACACCTGGAGGTATGGCTGCATGTGATCCCTCTTCTGACTTGACTCGAAATTCCCCCCTAGTGGAGGTTTCTCCATGAGTGGATGCCTCCACTCAGTCTCCTCTCAGCATCTCCAGTTGTGGCTCCTCCATAATTGTTTGAGACTTCTTCTGGGACTGTAGGTTGAGAGCTAATTTACTCTCCCTCTCAACCACCAAGTCTTTAACATGTGCCTTCCTCCTCAAGGCTTTGCATGCATCTTGAACCTCAAGAGCATACAAGTTCTTAACTCTTGAACTGATCTATTTCACATGTCTCGTGGTGATGTGTCTAAGGAAAACTTTTCCCTTACTGAAGACAACATGATAGCCTTTGTCCTCCAACATCACGATGAATACCAAATTCTTTTTCATTCCAAGCACATACTTCACATTTTTCATAGTGATAAGAGCTCCATGCTCCCTCTGAAAAGTAGTCGTGCCCACTCCTAAAACATTGTACCTTTCATCGTCACCCATCTCTATGCACATATTGAGGTCTTTTTCCTCCGAGGTATTGAATAAACGTTTATTGTCAGTCATGTGGAATGAGGCTCCACTCTCAAGAAATCAACCACAACCATCATCGATGACACCATGCATGTGATGAGGGTGAAGTCCATCTCGAACTGAGACGTTAATGCCTCACCTTCAAATCCTTTTGAGGATCCCTTCTTGGACTTATTCGATGGGCAATTAGTCGCATAATGACCCATCTCGTCACAATTAAAGCATCTCACTTTAGACTTTTCAACCTTCTTCCCTCCATGAGAAGAATTCGATTTGGAATGAGAATCCTTCTCCTTCCCTTTCCTTGCCTTGTTAAGGCCAGATTTTCTTCATCATAATCCTTGGATGAAGAACCATCTCTAGTGCTCCTCCTGATCTCCTCCTGCATTAGATCCGACCACAGTCGTTCCCAATTCGGCAGTTTCTCCCTTCCATTCATAGAGTCTTGGCAGTTATTCCAGCTCTTTGGAAGGCCAAGGAGAGCGAGGCTCACCATATCATCATTGGAAGGAGTTATTCCCACACTGCTAAGCTCATCTCTACAAGTGGTGATCTTGTTCAGATATGTGGAAATAGTATCACCGTTCTCCATCTTGATTCTTCGAAGCTTATCCTTGAGCACCAATTTCCTTTGGTTGCTATTGTTCTAGTAGAGGTCCTTCAATGTCTTCCACATTGAATATGGAGTATCCTTCCCATGGAGACTCAAGACAATATGGTCTCAAACTCCCTCAAGGATGATCTGTCTTGTCCTCGCCACACACTTCTTCCACTCAGCCAACTTTTCTGCATTAGTTGAACTTGGCTTTGGGATTTCTTAATCAATGAAATCCTTCAAGTCGTTGTCTTCTAATACAGCCTCCATGCGATCTTTCCATGCTATGTAATTTGAGCTGCCTTCCAAGGCATACTCGAGTTTCAAGACATAGAATGCCATTGGCCAACCTTGAAGAATGATAAGAATTCGATTTTCACTTGCAACCCCGAACTTTAAACTTCAAATTGTCTTCTCTATATACTATTCATAGCTCTGATAAACCTGCCTCTAATACCATGTAGAAATTTCTCTATAAAACAGCTAGCTCCGATACCATGTAAAAATTCTGCAAATTCTCTACAAATCTCAGCTTAAGGCTATGTAGAAAATCTGATTGTAGATTAACCTGATAATGCAATATACCAAATCAAAATACTATAACCTACTTCTACTATCAATTTGCTTTGCAGAAGCTTAAAGATTGAGCAAGATCGAGCTGAACACATATAACCAGAAGAAGAAGAATCAATGCACATGAAACACAAAAAATACTTAGGGGAAAGCCTTAGCTAAAAACCCCACTATCTATATTATCATACAAGGTGGAAATATATCAGAATAATACAAGGCCTTAGCTCTCACAACTAACCAGCTCTCAGTACAATCCTCTTGGATGCTCATAGGCAAACAAGGCTTCTCACAAGCCTTCTCCTCTACCCTCCAAGTCTCCTATTTCCTTGTGCAGATTCTCCTGGGATGATCTCTTTCACCTAGTGTAACATTGCTCTCACACACTGCTCTAACACATTGTGAGAACTGCACAATCCTCAAGGAACCTTATTCCTTATGCATGCATGAGTTTCCTTTATAGGAAAACACATGCAACTAATAGTACAATTTCCTTGACATTTAGCTCAACTGGGTCTTTCTCAAAATAGACATGCATGAGTTTCTGATGAGAGAATCTTCAGTTATCTGGAGTACACTTGTTGAGTGCATGCATGCATCAACTAACTGATAACTCACAATTAGTTCCTCAAACAATTTGGAACTAATTTAACTGGACTTAACTCAGTAAACTGAGTTAACTAATTACAACTCAAATATAACTCAATCTTATCTCCTTAATTAAGGGTTAATCTCCTTAATTTAAGGGATAATTGTTACATGACTTCACAAAGACTTCTAGTTTGAATATCTCCAACTAATTAACTCAAGATAAATTAATTAATTATTTTTCAAGTAGCTGGGGAGACTAAATTAGAATTTTAATTTACAATTTTAATTCAAGGACAAATTAAAATTGGAATATTCTTGATTCTATTTTTATCATTTCTTGTTGCTATTTTCAACACCCTCTAATACAAAAAATCCAGCAAGCAAGAAAAATCAGTAGTACTTTAGAAAATGACAACAATTTTTAATCAATCATAACTCCACACAGCCTAGTCAAAAATGAAATTGTCCTATCCAATCACAATGGCAAGAAGTACGAGAAAATGTGTGTACACGTAAACTTTCCTATAGGTTTGAAGCCTCATCTAGCATTTGCCAAGCTCATTCCAAAAGATAGTGAAGAACCTTCAGTCATAATTTTAGCATAAACTTGGGATTGGAGTCACATTACCATCCTCTATGCCATGAAAGGATTGTTAGAATAAGAGTTTGGTGGCCTGATTGATCCGTGTGTTATCATAAAATCAGTACTAAGGGCTGCTACTTAATAAGATCTCATGAAATTGTTTCAGACCAGGCTTTAGACTAAGGTTTAGCCTCCTTAGTCAGAGAGGGCTCTCTCACAGATTTTTGATATGCATTAAAGGGAAAGAAAGAGGGCTAACTCTTTAAACAGTATATGAAATTCATGCTGGTTGGAACAACAAAAATAAAGCTTCTCCCATTGGGCTCATGGAGGCATACACTTCTACAGTAAACAAGTAGCTACTCGATCATGGAAACCAAGGCATATAATGTCTCAATGCTCAAAACATTTACCAAGAAGAACCTCAACTCAAAAAAAACATACACAGGAAGTCTGAGCACTTATGTGAGTTCAGAGTGATTGCATGTTTAGTGAACTGTAAAACAAGATGAATAAAACCAAACCACATATATTCTGAGCATTTAAAACACAAGATGAATCTTGGGAAGAAAAAGTATCCTTTCTATTACTGTCAAAACACTTTACATAAGCCAATATGAAAACTCTGTTTTTTTGATAAAAATCTCCAACCCTTTTTACATCAGAGTTTTTCCTATATATAGGAAACAAAACTAAACTACTTTGAGTCTCCTCCTCCAGCATGAGGGGAGCTCGAAAACCTATCATTAACTACCTTATCCATATTTAAACTAACTTATTAAATATAGAGGTATTGTGCTTTTAATACACAGAGTCCTATTCCTATTCAAACTCTACTTCCATCTCCTCGTGTGCATCATTCTCTCTTTATCTTTGACACCTGTGCTTTTCCTGTAGTGGCTGAAATGTATTTGAGAAGCATTCACTGAACGAGCTGCCTTGGATTCCAACTGTGTTGCTGACTCAACATTTGGTGAAGATACATACTCTGTTTTCACGGTCCCTGCTTTTTATCCATGTTTATTTTCAAAAGAACGTGCTTGAAGTTGTTCAATAACTTTAATGACCATGCATAACACCATATGGCTGATGATCTGGATGCTTTATGAACATTGACAGGTGTTCAACCCAAAACTCTGGTAACCCTACCAGAAACCCTAATATTTTGGTCATAAAGTAACTTTATGAGAACTTTAGCAAAAACCAAAATGTTTCACCTTTTTGCTACAAAATTTACATCTGTCATTCTTTGAATGCTTTGGCAGCCATTTATGATCTCCTTCCTATCCTCGAAGCCTTCTCTTACCAAATTTGCTGACCTCAGCATCAGTTTGATTTTTTTCTTTTAAAAACAGTCACCTACAGCAGTTTCGTAGCGCGCTACGAAACTGCTGTTCTTTCCAAAATTACAGTCTTCAATGAATTTTTTCAATTACTTTGTGACTGTTACAGCTTCATCCTTGACTCCAAAATTCCTAATTTGTCTTCCTTTTATATATGCCTCGAAAATTAATGAACTTAAGAAAAATAAACAAAAACTTGGAGCAATATCTGACCTTAAACATTTTCAATTTTATTTAGCAGCTAACTTGCCTAACTGAGATTTTAGTTTTGCAAGTTCGTTCTCCATGGCTGCAATTTCTGATACGGTTTTCTCTAAATCAGCCATTTCTTTATCAGCTGCCTCCCATTTCTCCTTTGAAGATGAGGTTTTAGTTTCCTTGGCAATGGGAACTTTTTTCTTCATATCTTTCTTTTTGCCTTCCTTTGCTTTTTCTGCTTGAGCTATCTGCTTTCCCATTTCTTTGGCCTGTCCTCTGGTATATATTGTTCTTTTGATTTCCTCTGTTTTTTCTGCTTTAGGCATTTGTCTAATTTCTTTTGTTGCAGTTACCTTGACAGCTACCTCATCTTTGTGGACCTGCTCCGCTACTTGGATTTGTCTCCTGGTGATTGGCCTTCGGAGTTTGACCATAAATTCCTCACCAGCCTCCTCAAACCTTAGCCTTTTTGAGGCTTTTGATTTTTTGGAGCTATCAGGTGATGACTGGGTTAGGTCAATAGGCATAGCCTCAACTTGTACTGATGTGGCTTGTTCGAAATCGATTGCCTCCAGCAAATCCTTTAGACTAGCCTTTGACATAGGGCTGTCTTCCACTGCTATTGATTTTCCTTTTTCTCTGCTTAGCTGGCTTCTAGTTCTGATTCTTGTTACTTGTGCAATTCCACTTGGCCCTGATGCATCTTTCTGGTGTTTGATTTTCTCCTTGGATGCTTTGGGTGTCTCTTTTGCTGATGGTTTAGGTATCTCTTTTATGACCACAGGCTTCTCTGATTTCCTTGGCTTAGTTTTGGGCTTCTTTCGGTCTTTAACCTCCTTTTTGAGCTCAGCCAATGTAGGTTCTTCAATTCTTCTTTCTTTTTCCCTATCTGGCAATGGGGTGAGACCTGTTTTGCTTTGGAAACCGGACATAAAAATGAAAGAGTCCCAATCCCTACTGACTTTTTGCAAACTATCTAACACCAGCAACTTAATTAAACCATGGTGGAACAGGGAAGTTTCACAATTGTCTTTCTTTAATTGAACTTTGTCGCACATTTTACTAAGACTTCTGAATAAATAGAAAGGGATGTCTATTGATGCTTTCCCTGTGAAATGTAGCAAGAGTTTGAAATGATAAGAGTAAACTTTGGTGTACCTTCCCTCACATGTGAGGTATTTCTGGATGGTTGTGAGGAGCAGAGCATAATGTTCTTTTATATAATTCCTTGGCACCGCTTTAGTGAGGTCCTCGTTAACATATTGATCCTTCAGAAATTCCTTACATGGAGTCATGTCAAACTTAAAATTCTTGAACCATTCTTGTCCACCTCTTGGAATTTTAGTGACAGCAGAAATGGCTTGCGGAGACACAGGGAACTCTAGCAATGACACTTTAGAATTCAAGCCAGTGAAATTTAATGCAAAGGCTTTAGTTACCTCTGTGTGTCCTCCTTTCAATTTTTCGCAAAACCTCCAGCAACCAGCCTCTTTAAAATCTTGTGCTACACCTTCATCTCTGAGCGTAAGATCAAGCCCCTCTGGCTCGGTTCTCAGGCACCTTCCGGATCGATGTTCTCTTTTCTCCATCTCGCTCAGAATATCGTCACACAAAGAACTAATCAGCAACTTCAATTTACAAAACAGCTTCGGCTTTGGAGTGCAGGCTCGCTTGCAATGATCCCTTTTTAAATGAAAACTCGGGCTTCTTTGCGTTTTTTCAAACGCTCATCATAGAACAGGCACGTTAATGCATCATGAATAAACATTATGACACTACCATACCTCATAAGCTCTTTTAAAATAATTGTCATGTGCGTGATCCTAAATCTGATGGCGGAATGAATCCTATCATGACCTGGAGAAGACATCATCTGACAAAATATGGACAGTTCTAATGACTCATCTCCCAAGATTTGACATTTCAAGAAAATATGCTGCAAAAAACCCCGAATCCCCGATTTCGTAGCGCAGACAATTATGAATTGACAAACCGCGCTACGAAATGGCTGCTAGATGATATGTTGCGGAAAGGTGGAAAATTGGTTGCGCAGCTAAATTGGCCAATCAGATCGCGCTGCTAAACTGCGCAAAATCAGAATGATGCAATCAAGACAAGACATGCTTTAAACCATAATTAGGGAGGGTATCTAACGGTTTTTTACAAGGACTCACATCAATACCTTTTGAAAATCTAACTTCAAAGTGACACACCTAAAAACCTATTGACTTAAACCAATTTTTTTTTTTTATATGAATCTTTGGACATAGGTGAACTGTGG